>OOIL02003199.1:121759-150960 GCA_900332095.2 Cuscuta campestris
ACAACTTGAGAACTTGAATCACACAAGCCTCACTTTCTTACAACAACAAGACTTGAGTCACACAAGTCTTATGAACAATTACTCAAAAGAGATTGAGTTATACAACACAAGAATGAAAGCTCACACAATTGAGCAAGTAGTGTTTGAAAGATTTAAGCTCTATGGATGACAACTTCTTTAGCACTCAAAGAAAATATTTCTAACTCTCAAAAATAATATTTTGATGAGGAAGATGAAGCAAAGGATGAATATAGCTCAAAGAATATATTGGAGTGCAAGAGATGTGTATTGAAATGAAGGAGAATGAGGGATTAAATAGGCTGAGGAAAATAAAGCCGTTGGAGCAGGCTGAGAATATGCACTAGATAAAATTAATCGATTAAAGTAAAAGTTTAAATCGATTACGGTACACAGAAGCGAATAGCCTGAAAAGAAACCTGAATCATAATCGATTAAATGAAGACAAATAATCGATTAGGAGGTTCTGTCCAAGCTAATCGATTTTCTTAGAAGAAATAATCGATTAAGAGTTGAAACCTGAGAAATTGCGCTGGATCTAATCGATTATCTTAAAGGATATAATCGATTAAAATGAAAAATAATGCGCAAACACAAAGGGCCCAAGCCAAGTGCGATTGGAAGCACTTTGGCTTCTAACTCGTTGTTTGGGACAACGAGAATAACAAGGCACGCTCCTGGGATTTTATCTCCTATTCAATGAATTTGAGTAGGGGAGAGAAAAAGAGTCCAAAAAATTATTTTGTGTGTCAAACAATACACGAAAAATATTTAAAGTATATTTTTCTCACCAAAGAAAATTGTGTAATCTTAAAAAATGTTTTAAAGAAATTTTGACACACTTATTTTGAAACTGACTCACTAAAATATTTTAGATAGAGTAAAAGTGGTTTTTCAACTGACTCAAAAATAATTTTTATCCCTCACAAAAATAATTTGATTGTGCAGAAGATAATGTCATCCTTACAAAAACTCCTAGACTTAATAAAAAAATCTTCGGAGTCTTCGCTTCACTTCAAAAAAACTGCGTAGGGGTGAGCGTGAATTTTATCGTCGAAACTTCTTGATGCCCTTCTTTGCTTTTCTCGATCCGAAAAAAAAGTTTTCGAATATCGATTTAATCATCCTGTTTGTCAATCATCAAAACAAAAATAATCCAAAAAATAATAAAGGGGTTTGAACTCATGTCCAACAGTGATGTCCTCGCCAAAGCCTCTTGAACCTGTCTTTTCACTGCCCTGAAGATTGTTTCGAAGTAGGCCTCGAAGGCTGGTTGAAATAACATTTGGATCTTCTTTTCTTCACCTTCACGTTCCTTATATATATATATATATATATATATATATATATATATATATATATGATCATCTTCTCCACCGCTTCATTCATCCTTCTCATCGGCTCTCTAAGATCATAGAAATGGCGGATGTGGAGTACAGATGTTTCGTCGGTGGCTTGGCATGGGCCTCCACCGAAGACACCCTCAATGACGCCTTCGCCAAGTATGGGATCGTGGAAACGAAGATCATCAATGATCACGATACGGGAAGATCTAGAGGATTTGGATTCGTCACCTTCAAGGACGAGGGCTCCATGAGGCAAGCGATTGAAGAGATGAACGGCAGTGACCTTGACGGACGTAACATAACCGTCAACGAGGCCCAATCGCGCAGCGGAGGTGGCGGAGGGGGTGGAGGTTACGGCGGTCGCCGCGAGGGAGGTGGTGGAGGCTATGGTGGTGGTGGCGGATATGGCGGAGGTCGCCGTGAGGGAGGTGGCGGAGGAGGCTATGGTGGCGGCGGCGGTGGATATGGTGGTGGCCGCCGTGAGGGAGGCGGAGGAGGCTATGGAGGTGGCCGTGATAGAGGCTATGGAAACGGCGGCGGCGGCTATTCCAGCAGGGGTGGCGGTGATGACGGAAACTGGAGGAATTGAGCTTTTGTCCAATTTCATCCATGGTCATTGTTTTAACGTTCCTCCGTTTGGTCTGTTAGGCGGTAGTGCTCTGATGTTAAAGGGGTATACTGTAATCCGTCTTGGTGTTTGAGATTCTGTTACTGTTCTGTTTGATTTCGATGATGTGTGGGGTCTGTTTGTTACCGAGTTCTTGATGAATGGGAAAATGGATGGTTTGCATGTTCAAAAAAAATATATATATATATGTGTGTGTGTGTGTGTGTGTGTAGGCATTTTATTCTTTTTTGGTGTTATATATCTATATTATTTGTATTGAAACTCATATTTAAAAGATACTCCGTAAAAATTTAAGCTCCTTTTTTAAAATAAATTTCTTCATCTTTTAATCATAATTTTTTTATGCCTATAAAATATACTATGTTTAATTATGCCTTGATGTGCAATAACTTAGGTTTTGTGTGTGCGCGCGCGTGTGTAAATATAATATTTTAGAATAAATGTAAAGGATACCTCATGGTCTCAAAAAGGGTGTGTGTGAATAGTTAAAAAAGTTTAAGTTATTTCCTTTAATATAATATATCTAGCATATCTAATTGGTCATACATAGTATTATTCAAATAATGAACTGGAGCATAAAAAAATAGAGCTATCAATTCGTAATATTAAACGCATGAAACTCACAAACAAAGCTATTAATTTTTGGTCACAATGTTCAATCAATAAAAAAATCTTGAAATTACGTTTTTTAGATATTATTGTTTGTAAAAAACGAAAAGCTTAAGTACTATTGTTTATGTAACGCCACAAAATATGGCCTAAAATTTATTATAAAACAAAAGTAGTTTTTATCCAATAAGGAATATTTGTACGTTTGACTAAAAATAAATGGATTTTAAAAATAATAACTTTTTGTTAAAATCTTATTTTTATGGATATGTCTCGAAAAGACAAATCCAACGGTACATTTTATAAACCAATCTGATTTATAGATTTCAAGCTATGACGATTTTAAATATTAAGATTTGTAACTTTGACCCATAAAATAAACTCAATTCAAAAGAGATTTCATAAGATTAGAAATCTTAATTTTTGACACTTGACAACAACATATTTATCATTTGGATTAAATAAATATATTTTTATATCATTTATATTATTAAATTAATTTATGACTGAGATAGACCCAAACACAGAAAAAAATAAAAGTTCTTAGAAAAATATTTTGATTACGTCAAAATTCTAGTTTTGACAGTCTGACTCCAAAAACATAATCCGTTTTCAATTCGGAGCAGTTTGGGCGAAAAAGCGCGTACCGTTTTACTCAGTTTAACAGTTACGGAGTAAGAAAATATTTTAAAATCCCTACTCAATCACGTATTCAGCCCATGATCTCCACTAGCCACCTCAATCTTCACAAAGTCTGTAACGACCCAAAAACCGGCTTAGTAGTTAGCCGTTATTTTAATAAAAATAAAAATAATATTTATTTACTCTAAAATATGAATTATTGGTAAAGTTATCCGTTTTAAATGAAAATTGGGTTTTCGGATAGATCACGAGAAATGGTGACCAACGGCATATAATTTGTTAAATTTAGACTTATATATAAAGCATGGTGAGTAAAATTGACATTACAGTCCAATAATTAAATAGAAAGATTTTATAATAGAATAATAATAAATAAATAATCTCCTAAAAACTAAGGTTACCTAAACTACCCAAATCCCATGATGGAAAGGAATCCCCAGCCCTCATCTACCCTCTATTTATATACGGAGTATTACCTAATGCGCAAAAAGAAAAAGAGAGAGCAGAGCCGACGGAAGAAAGCCGAGCAGAGCTGCGGCAGCTTTGTCGCCGGAAAACAGAGACGCAGAACCGCCGTCGCTGACCGCCGTGCCGCCGCTGGGATCGCCAGACCCCGCACTCAACACCGCTGCCGCTGTCTCGTGATCTTCTCCGTTTATCTAATTTGTCTAATTCGCCAATTAATCGAGGTCAGAACTTGCACATCTAACGCTAGATTATGTATATAGATTTGAAATTCACGTTCGTAGTTTCGTATGATTGATTACCACCAAATAAACAATGTTAACTTAATACTAAATTAATATAATATACAATAACAACCTCAACTAACTTGTTCCTACTGGTCCATGCAAAAGAATGAAGCTTAAACACACTTTTGCATGACGGTAAGTAGAAGGTGTTACACCTGACACTAGGCCGCTAATTGAGTTGTATGATTTATTGTCTGATTAATGATATATTTATTGTTATGATTAAATATAATCCTGTTGGATTATGGAAGTAAATAAGGAAGTGAGATTGTTGTTGGAATAAGCTTGAATTATAGAGATGTTGTAAATAAATGATTATGCTATCTAGGGGAACTCTAGGACTGCCTTAGTAAGATTATAAGCATAAATGTCAATAGATAGGATCAGCCCTGCGAATCTGATATCTGGCGGCTGCGGGTTAAAACGTACGTACGGGATCCAAGAACTGTCGTTCCGAAGGGGACAGGGGTACCACCCACCCAGCGGAGAACTCCTTCGTTGGTCATCAGGTTGTGTTGTTTCATAAGGTATTAAATAAGGTAGACTTGAGTCATGGCCGTAGGTAGTGACTCTAAACCCGAACATAAGGTTGTAAATAAGGAGGTATGGACTTAGTCTGGTAATTATGTTATGAGCAACGAATAAAGAGGAAATAAGGTAATGATTTGTGACTGGTGAATTTATTTAATGATTGTTATGTGATATTTTACTGTTAAACTTGTGTGCATGATATTGTATGGAATTATGAGCTAGTGGGTTCGTCTATGTGCGTAGTCGAACGTTAGATAGATTCCACTCAGCTTCAATGCTGAGCGTGTAGCCCTTTTTCCTATTTGCTACACGTAGGTAACATGAATGATGAATAAAGAACTATCCTGGAGGGCAGCGAGGGAAGAGAGATGGATGGATGCTGGCTGGAGGATTTTATTATTTAATACTTAAGTTTGAATTAATTATGTTTTTAAGGGCAAGAACCCAAAGTTGTATTTTGATTAAATACTTAAAGGCTTCCGCACCGTTTTCTGAACTCCGATGAATATTTTAAAATATTGTTTTTGAATTAAATGTTTTAAATGTTCTGAAAATTATTGTGTCTGAATGCCAATCTAGTAGCAACCCGATCCGCTGGTCCTCGTATTCGGGTCACGCGGGTTGGGGTGTTACAAAGTCACCCCAAATTTCCCATCCAACACTAAAAATCAAAAGAAAAATATAATAAACAAAGAAAAGCTATACTATATCACCATCATCATCATCTCTTATCATCCACACACACAACACTCCTCTCTCCTCCCATTCTCTCTCCGTCGGCCAAACATCAAGAAAGGGGAAAGAAAGTTTTATCTCCATTGTTGTGCCAAGGAAGGAGAAGCAAGCAAGAAACCATCCAAAGTTTCCAAATGTTTAGCTCAAAAACGCAGCAGCCACTTTGAGGTAAAAACTGAAATTTTCCATCCATTATCTCGAAATACTTTCTGAGCAAAGGTTGTAGCCCCGGACGATACGAATCCAGCCCAACAAACGGCTCGCGATTTCGTTAAGTAACGAAGAAGATATGGCCAAAATACCGGGACTACGCCAGTGGTGGCGAGCTCCTCGGGTTGGCTATGTTTCCTCACCATATTAATGTTGTTTCATTCCAAACACTCACCATAAACTCTCTAACGGTTATTAGGAACATCCGGAGGTATCGTAGAGAAGGTTCGGTGTTGGAATATTGAAGTTAATGAATTAATTGTCGGAATCGTTGTTCATCGACATATCCGAAATCTTGGACAGCAACTATCCTTTGACTTCAGGTCCAATTTACGCTATCTTACATCTTCTAACTCGAATTACTTTCTATACGAAAGTTATAGCCTTACATCTTAGGAATCCACAGAATCAAGCGGTTTGTAATTCCGTGAACAAACGATGGAGATATGCCCAAAATACGGCAGGCTGTCCAATTGTGACGAGAATGACAAAGTTGGTGAATTTCGATGTTGTTTCCACTCCCGCTCATCCGTAAGGTTTCGGCCAATGATTTCCAGGTCTGTACCTTTGCGTTAGACTTGTCGAATCATTCATCACATACATACATGAACATATATATTAATCCATATGTTGAAATCATTCCAAAATATATATGTGATGCATATATAAGTCACCTATATGTTGAGATCAAAATACACCAAATCCATAAAGTTAATATATATACATAAGTATATATAAACATTTGAAATGAACCCAAGAAGATGTATTTGTTAATCAAAGGTGTTTAAAACACTTAAAGAAGTATTTTGGACACTCAAAATATCAAGAGAAAGATTCACAGACCCAAACGGTCGACGCAAACGGTCAACCGTCGTATTAAACTTCGAAACGGACCACGACTGCCAGCAGAACGGTCAACCGCTGTCGGCGAACGGTCGACCGCCGCCAACCAGCCGAAGTCCGCCATCCGCAGCCAGTCAACAACGGTCGACCGCCGGTCAACCACGGTCGACCGTCACGGTGATCCGCCATTCCGACAAAGTGAAGATCAAGGTCGACCGCCGTGCGAAATGGTCGACCGTTCCGAGCGCCGTAGCTTAATTAAATGATATTTTTATCAGATTTCACCCAAATAAAATAAAGTATATTTATCCATTCATATTATTTACAAATTGTTCATATCATATGACTCATATCATCACACATATTGTAGCATTTCATATCATATGCATGCGTAAGAGATCATGCGTAATTGCGTCTCTTATAGCTGTGATTGTGCGGGACTTAGTAGTCCGACATCACTGACCGGGCTTAGTGTACGTACATGGTATTCAGGCTTTCGAGTACCACCCCTATTTTTCTAGTCTCCCTTGTGAGACTAAGGCCGCTGAGTTCGTCGTACCAAATGGGCGAATTTCACAATGCAAGGGTCGTCCTTGTTGACTTAGAATCATGCATCATGTCATCATCATCAAGAACAAATATATTGATTTCATAGGTGTCATGTAATCATCATCAAGAACAAATATATTGATTACATAGGTGTCATGTAATCATCATCAAGAACAAATATATTGATTACATAGGTTTCATGTAATCATCATCAAAACAATTATATCTATTACATAGGTGTCATGTAATCATCCTTACGAACAAGCAAATTGATTAAATGTGCCATCATTTAATTATCAATAAATATTTATCATCATGAATCATCAAATTGATCATATGATATAATGTGCCATATCATGAATATTATTATACACCTTGTGGACGTATATATATGTATATCTCTGTTAATTATTCTACAATTCTAGCGTGGTACCACTCAGCGGTTTCGCTGAGCGTGTAGTTTGTATATTTCGTTGACTACACGTAGGTAACAAGAGGACAATGACGGAATCAGTCCTAGAGGGCATTGAGTCAGAGGAGATGCAAGGATGGCAGGCAAATGTTTGATCATCAAAGATTTTAAATGTGTCATGATTTGATTATTATTGTACTTCCGCATTACTCTGAAAATATTTTTAAATGGGTCGCGATCCAGAGTGTGTAAATTTAATATTTATAAGTAATTGTCATTTTCAAATGTCAAGCGAAATTTTTATTTAACTCTCGTTTCACCTTAATTCGTGTAATTACGGGTTATACGGATTGGGGTGTTACAGTTTATAAATATTAAGTTTGAAAAATTTTAAAAATAGAAACTTTGAGAATTAATATATACATGTAACGTATATACAACAACAACAACAACAACATTACCCCAGTGCCTCAACGGCTCTTGCCAATTGCGGGGTAAGGGGGGTTGGATGTACGCGGTCTGACTCCTAGCTATCTTTAAAACATAGAACGACTATTTCCAGATGATCCATAAACCACCATTTACTCTAAAAACACATAGCATGAATTGAAATAACATCAGGCTCTTTCTCTTAACTGAGGTAAGGTTTATCATATCATCTTGAGGTTTCGATGACCGACCATCCATGGTTTCTACAAAATCCACCATTAAATCTTGCAAAATAAAGTAAAATTCTATCAATAAAGGTATAAAATTCAACTTACATTTTTAGAGGGCCTGCATTTTTTTACAATGGATAACTCCAAACGCTTTCGTAAACTATAGCTAAACGATTGCTGCAAGTACATGTGAAAGTGAGACGGGTTTTGTATGAGGGAGAAAAAATGACCATACATTTGTTGTTATGACCTTCCTCGAAGCAGATGCTGGTGGAGGAGAAAAAGTAGTAGTTTTCCTGTGAGCTCTATGACCTATAAAATCATTCTATTTTTTAGACTAAAAAGAAATGGATTATAAAGACATGCACATATGGTTGACAAGAATTTGTTTAGGTTGCAGTATATAGAGAAGAAAACAAATTCTCCTCTTTACAATCGTAGCAAGAATAAGTTCCTGGGAGTATATAAGTCTCCTCTTTCAGTCAAAACTGGATGAATACTCCGGGACGGAGGGAGTATATATTAAGAGTAGAGAAAGGTTGAGAAGGGAACAATACCACATGCACATAATTATGGGCATATAGATTATCAAAGAAATTAATTCCAATTGACTTTGTCGGAATAATTGTAACAATGTAAATGAAGATATTAACCACATGTCATACAAAAGTGCTTGTGCAAAAAGCCAACTTTAGAGTATATTTGATTGGCATGGTTATGAATGGGAAGCTACTGATTTTAAGGATATCAACGTGAAGCTAATGAGCACTCATGGGAAAAAAGGGGGTAAATTCTTATTGCAGCTTTTGCAGCAATGCATATGTATGAACATAAATGTCAAGATCCATAATAAAGAAAGAAATGAACATGGAGGAAACTATTACTTGGAGTAAATTTCATATAAAAACTTTTATTAATGCAAAAAATAAATAATGCTCCATGTTGCAACAAATAGTAAACATGTGCATCTTAGAATAAGCAATGTTTCCAAACATTATATGCCATGTGTTCAAGGTAGAAGATAGCAAAAGCCCAGCGGTGCTGATACACCCTATGCTCGCTAGACTCTAGTTCAACAGACAATGAGTTCAATGACTTCAATCCAATCCCTATATTAATTAACTTCACAATCATGGTTCAATATCTAGTACATCTAGTGCATAGAGACGCTACATAGAAGTCATCCTCTATCCCCAAAGAAATCAAACATTTGATTCATAAAATATAAAAACGATCAAGAGATTCAATTTTGAGAGGTCTTGATTAAAACATTTCAATGAAAATCCAGTCAATACATACATAGACAGCTGTTTTCTTTTCTTTTTTACCTTTATAGATTTTAGTTGTTCTGCTTTTGATTTCTCTTCCAATCCAATGATCCTCCTTCATCAATATTCATGAGAGGTTGAAAAAAAACATTTCATATGCTAAACTATAAACAATGAGAAACAAAAATTTGCATGAAGCTTCACATAACAAATATGTCTTGATGTTGGATTTGCAGCTGGTTTGGCTTTAGTTGACAACTTGACACTGAAGTTAGTTGACACTGTTGTTGGATCTACACTGGTCAAGCTCTAGGTAGTCACTCATCCGTTGCTATCCTCCGCAGCCTCTGTTCATTGTTGCACTGTCGATGCACACCCACAGATCACGTGAAGATGTTTTTATAATGAAAGATTGAAAAATTACTTTAATTTAATGTAGAAGTAATGTAAAATCCTAAAAAATACTTGGTTGTGTTTATCTCACAGGGCAAAAAAATGGTGAACTGAAAATAAGATACGAACATGCAAATCCACATGTACTTGAACCTAGTGATATACAGAGCACTTTTTGTTAATATACAATTGTACGCCCACATTAGTTTCTTCACAAATGAGGAAGTGGTAAGTAAATGTCAAAACTCCACCCATTAGGTAGCATTTGTGGAACACTAACACTATGTTTGGCTCAAGGATTTTAGAAGGAAAAGAAAAGAAAATGGTTTTCCCTCATTTTCCTCACCAAAATGGAAGGAATTTGATTTTCCCTCCACTTGGTACATTTTGCCTCCTCATTTTCTTTTCCTTCCACTTTTCCTTTCTTTTCCCCTCTAACCAAACAAGAAAAATGGTTTTCCACTTCATTTTCTTTTCTTTTCCTTTTCAAATTCCTTGAACCAAACATAGTGTAAAGGGTGGACTTGGTATTTAGGTGGGAACTTATTCTTGCTACGATTGTAAAGAGGAGAATTTGTTTTCTTCTCTCTCAAAACATAGACCTCTGGTTTACATTAAACATGTTCTTTAAAAGATGTATGCATCACAAAAGCAAAACACATATCATTTTTTAATATTTCTCCAAATAAAAATAAAGGTGCACATGGTACATGTGAGAAAGGAAAGACTGGCCTTGCCTTAGTCGAACAGTTTCAGAGTACAAATCTTTCATCATGGCAAATTTCATCATCTTCTAGTTAATCTGAAGGACCATGGCACATTTCAGAGTACAGCCTTGTTCAATATTCAACAGTCTAATTAAATTTAAACATTTTCGCCTCTCCCACTCCGAATCAATTTCAGTAATTGAAAAACAAATTTATAGTCACACACCAACAACATATTAACAACCGAATACATCTACAAATGTAAAAAGTCAAAATTACCATTTAATAGAGTCTTCCCACTCATAGAGCTACTCGTTTTTGGCCTGCATATAAGAAAGGAAGGTGAATCCTAGCCATTATAAGTCAAAGAAGTATAGAGATATTTGTTGGTATTTTTTAAATTTGATTTGTTAAACAACAAATTAGATAACAATACATTAGTACTTCATTTGTTAAGAAATTCAAATAAAACATATATAAAGGGGGTTGTGGCGCAGCTTGTTACCCATTTGACCGCCACTTTTTTGTAATTGGTCAAAATGAAGATCAGAAAATGTGAAAAGCCAAAGGGAGAGATAAACCATACCAAAGTTGTTAGTTTATTTAATGCGATATTGAAAATAATTTCTTAAAATTGAAAGAGAAGTTAGAAAACAAAGAAAACAAAGAAATTAGAAGGGTTTATGCCACTTTGAAAGTTGCCCTTCGTCTGTGATGTATGTGGTGGTCATCGTCTCCTAGATGACTGCTACGGTGCCGCTATGGAAAAATAGTTAAATTGGTTCAATAATGAAAAGATACTCATTTATTAAAAGAAACTAAAACACATAGATCATTGGTTCAATAAATAGAATAACATGTAGGTCAATCAATCTTCAATTGGTAAGACAATTTGTCCTAAATCGCAAAGGAAACATCCAATCGCATCAATGAAATTGGCCAGGAAAATAATATTCAAAATTAAAGTCAGTTTAACCAAAAATAATAGTATAAATTTCATTTTCCAGATTGCTGGATAATTACTCCAACAAAATTGATGTTTGTAGAAGGAAAGAGAGGAATTGTACACCAATTTGTATCGATAACATCAATCGGAGTTGGAGATCGTAATTGGCGAAGAAGAAATCTCATACCTTTGGCGAAGAAGAGTGTAACGGGCGAAGAAGAGGGCTACGTGAAGTTCGACATGCACTGGAAACGTTTGGGACCAATCTACGAAGAGCATAGAGCCTTTTGCTAACTTTCCTCTTTCTCTTCCTCTCAGAAACAATATTTTTGAATTGATGGCCCTTCACGTTCCCCATCTACTTTCCATCATCTTCATCCCCTTTCTGATCCCTATGTCAAGTGTGATTGACCGTTCTCTTGACTGTTGTATGATTGGCCTTGATGTCGCCGATCATCATCATTTCCCTCTCAACCTCTCTCCAATCATCACTTGATTCTACACCATCACCACATCTATATAACGATGATTCGATCCACTCTCCATCTTGAATTCACTCATTTCGTTCGTGTTCGGCAGTAACTTGCCATAACTACTCATCTGTGGGACAAAGTAGAGAAGTTAGATCTGAGAAAAGATGAAAAAAGACATCCCTTTGACCCATTATTACTCATCATGGGCTAGCCTGGAATCCCACACCTTAGGGTTCATCATCATGGCTGATGCTTGTTGATGCTCTATGACTTGTTGATCTTCAGGCATCGGTTTTGCACTAAATACTTCAATCAGTCCCAAGCAGTTTTAGTATCAGAACACATGTTGTGATTATCACCTGCGTGAAAAGAGAGGAAAATCAGGCTGCTAAGAAAGACAGTTGCGGCAATGAATTTTCTTCTACTACCACATGCACACTTACACACCAAAAACAGCGTCCAATTCCAAGAGATGTGAGAAATTTAACCATTTTGCAGAGGACTTTAACTTCTCAGCTTTGTCATAGACGGATAGAGATTTGAGGGTAGAGGAGAAACCTAGCGAGAAGGGATGAGTATAAAGAAAGCTTCCAAAATTTGAGATGTGGTCTAAATTACTCTGGTAAAATAGGTCAATACCATCAAATAGGATAGCTCTAGCACCAGAATTCTTGAATTTAGATATTCTCATGACTAAATAGATCATAAAACTCATAATCTCTTTTCCATATTTGATCTCTCAACAGTGCAAATGCATATCAAGCCTGGTGTGATTTATAAAAAAAGTAATGAAATAGAATCAAGCTACATTTTATGAAAAAATATGGAACACTCACTGAAACAAAAGAGTGTTTGATGGAATGTGCTTAAATCTATAGATCAAAATCAAGCGTATAAACAAAGAAGCTTTTAAACTATCATTTTTAGTGATGGGATTTAGCTTCATGAACATGTGAAATAAGAAGCTTCAAAGGAATTTCAGTTTTTCATTTTCTTTTTTTAAGCATTACAAACAACCATCATACTCCTTGTATGAATGAAGAGTTGAACATAAACAATGACAGACTGGAATCTATTTACCCAATTGAAACCAACATTCAGCAAATTATAGATAAAAATAAAAAAATGAAAAAATTAACACATAAATATTCCTAAAGTTACTGCCTGTGTTCTCAAGCTTTGTCAACCTCTCTCAAGAACGGCGTCCAAGATCTGAATCCATGCATGTTTAGATGGAAGAAATATCAAAATAATCTCAGATATCATTTTAAATGAAAAATTAAACCAAAATTGAAATTGAAGCAATGTAAACAGCAAACCTACCAGGCCGCAACTGTCTTCGTCCCTGCAAAACCCAATTGTTGCCGCCGTGACTACATTGGAAACCCTTGGCCCGTCCATGGTATCCGGCAAACATATGGAAAAGAAATTATGAAGCTTGGAAAATAATACCCCTAAGGGGTGTAATGGTCTGTTCCTGAGGAGGAATTTACCCTAAGAAAAATTGTTTTTCGATTTCTTAGCCTTAATTACGGAAAAGGAATATAAATTAGGTTTGGAATCTAGTTATTAGGCAACACACGATTCAAAATCGATTAATTGACCGAAAAAATTGGGGAAATCATAGAGAAGTGCTAGATATGGAAGATGTATATATTAGAATCGCACATGTATTTTGGGAATTACCTGGATCTTCCAGCACGCTATGAATCCGCGAAGAATCAACGTTAACGCCTGACGGTGTAGATTTCGGAATTAAGGCTAAGAATTTGCGAAGAACCATTCCTTCTATTTCTTGAATTTGCCATATTTGGGGAAGAGGATGTTTTGGCAATGAAGAAAGAGGCGATTCGCGCAGGGGAAGAGGAATTTCCAATTTTTCTGAGAAGTGTACTCGTGTCCACTTCTTACGTGTCTTTAAATTAGAACACCTAAATTGCCACATGTCAAAATCTTAGGAATCTTAGGAATCAGGGATTTTATGGGGGTGTTGGGTGACATTAGTTTGTGGTTTTTGATGGGGAAATATTAAGGGATGTGGGTTGTGTTTCTAGGCTGGGCTGGTTCGGCCATATTACGGGGCAAAGGGTGACTGATTTGGGACTTGTTTTGGCTCTATATTGATGTGAATATTTAGTGGTTGGGGAGTGACTTCATTTGGCCAGGTTGGGGAATAATGGGTAGTGAGAATGGTTGGGTTATTTGGTGTGTTGTGGCTGATTATTTGGGGAGATTATTTTCAGTCGGGGGGGTATAATTCCACATATATCCGACCAATAATACCCTCTTATATACCACCAATTCACCAGTTACCAGGAAGCAAAATAATACAACAAATTAATCCACCAATCCCCTGTTTCTACCCCGGTACCAAACACCTTACAACCCCTCACTTACTCACAACCAAAAACCACACAACACAAGCCGATCCCCACCCTTTGACTCTCCCCACGATTTGGTCCATGAGTTAATATGGTTTTTGGTTGTTTTTGTGTTGTTTTGATGGGCTGATTTGGGGGGTTGTATTCGGCCAGGCCATGGGGCAAGTGGGAGGGATTGGCATGTGTTGTTTTGGCATGTGGTGTGGTGGTTTATTTGGTGGTTAAATTGTGAAAGTTGTGCCATGTGTGTTTTGTTAAGTAATGGATGTTTTGTGGCTCGTTTAGGGGACATAGTGGGGGCCTTGTTGGGTGGATGTTTTAAGGGGTAAATGCGTTGGTTTTGGCTTTTTGTTTTTGACCAACTTAAGGGTTATGAAGGGGGGTTTTGTTGGGTGTGTTTTAACATGGTCTTGAGGGGTGAATGAGGTAGGGTTTTGGGGAAGGTGGGTTCGGCCAAGATGAAAAGGAGAAGGGGGAGAATGGTTAAGGTTTGGTGTTGTTTCTGGATTGTAGGGATTGAGGAGGATCATGGGTTTAATGGCCTTCAAAATGGATCATATAGCTTAAACATAGGTCCTCGGCTTCCTCCGGGAGTGTAGGGTATAGGGGGAACCATGATGAGGCTGAGCCAAGATATATCAAAAGGTGTAAT
This sequence comes from Cuscuta campestris, assembly GCA_900332095.2. NCBI lineage: Eukaryota > Viridiplantae > Streptophyta > Magnoliopsida > Solanales > Convolvulaceae > Cuscuta > Cuscuta campestris. The sequence goes on from OOIL02003199.1 coordinate 136,514, forward strand.
AAATAAAGTAAGTGGGGGTAGTTGTGGTATTTTAAATGTTAAAAAAAGTAATGAGATGGTCTATGTGGGACAAATAAAAAGGGCTAATGGGAAAATCTATGGGGGACGGAGGGAATATAAAATTGTGTAGTTCCATAAGCAGAAAGGATAAAGCTATTAAAACCCTACCTTATTTTCCACAAGTTCTGCAATCTTCGGAACGAGGGATGCTTTGTTTGTCCGGTAAGGTATCTGTTCCAATCATTTTAAAAATGAAAAAAACCAATTAATTTATTCAACCCAATGATATCCATGAGAAGAGAGCAAACATCCAAATAGCAGTATAGTTCAGAGGGAAAGGAAATTAAACCTCCTTATAATAATTGCAGTACGCTTAGTTTTAGAATCAAGAAGTTCAACATCAGTCTTCCCTCTTACTACTATTTGTCCTCTTCCAGTCCGGTATGCTTCCAAGATTCTTTGGACTACCTTAAATATTTTGGAAAAATTGATATAAATACTCCCAGAAATTTGAAATTTTACAACAATACTCCCAAATTTAATAAAAGACTCTGGTGCTCCCAATTAAACTATAAGTTTACATTGGTACTCCCACTATTCCTAATCAGCTTTTCTTATGCTTACATGTAAGTAATTATGCTTAGTTGACATCTTAGTTGTTCTTTTTGTTTTAATAAGAGAAAAAAATTGTATAAATACTCTCTGAAATTCAAAATTTTACAATAATCTCTCAAAACCAAATAAAGATTCCAGTACTCTAAAAAATATCTTCCTTTTACGTGTTATGATGTTTAATAAAAGTGGTGTGAAATCAAAAAATAAAATTATATATCTAAAAACTACATTATAAGATCTATAAAACTAGTAATGATATAATTATACTCTCTCCGTCCCCCATAGATCTTCCCATTACCCTTTTTATTTGTCCCACATAGATCTTCTCATTACCTTTTTTAACATTTAAAATACCACAACTACCCCCACTTACTTTATTTATTACACCTTTTTCACCTTATTTAATACTCCCCACCCATTTTCATTAAGGGTATTTTGGTAAACTTTCACCTTTTTTCAACTCTCCTTAAAAACCGCAAAAAATCAAAACGAGAAGATCTTAGGGGGACGGAGGGAGTATTATTTTATCAAATACATAATTAAAATAGATAAGCAAAGTAAATAAAATTTGATCTTGTTAATACTCTTGATAGTGAATGAGAAGATAATTTTTGGACAGAGGGATATTTTTTATTAAAATATAAAAAACTACTTAAGATGCCAATTAAGCTCAATTAATTAATCTTGCAGCTGCATCAAAAAGGGTTGCAATTCAAAGCAAACACAGTTACTAGAAGTGTGAATCAGTGGGCTAACTTTAATAATGTTTATTTTGATGATCAATCCAAATTAAAGTGTCATGGATCTTCTCACATTAGTTTTGCATCATAAGATCTTTTGAAAGTGATATTTTAGCTTTCAGGCCTGACTGCACTTAATGAATGTAAGTTTAAATGATCATGTTATGTGGCACAGACATCCAACATCAAGTTTTGTCAAAATGTCATATAGCTGTGTAAGCACAATATTTCTGCCATGACAAGTTGACAACATGTATAAAATGCATGAACTCAGACGTTATAATATTCCATCATGGAGTTCGAGTTTCTCACGCCCTTCCAAAACTAAGCTAAAACCAAGTATATCTCTCGCTTTTTCTATCATGTCCAATGGAGCCAATGATTCACTATTTTTTGGTTTTGGGGTATGATGAAATAAAGCAAAATCGCTCTTTAAAATGTTTGTGACTCTGCCCTTCTTTAATAGTGATTGTCTTGAAACAACCGCTCTATGTTTTAAACATAGAGGTCAAGGTGCTCACATCCGACCCCCCCTCACCCCACAAAGGGTAGGAGTCTTTGAGGAAGAGGGGTAATGTTGTTGTATAAGACTAGACAAGTCACTAATACAAAAGTCCCAGCACCAACAAATTTGCCAATTTTAGTCATAGACTGATGATGACCGCTAAAAAGCACATTCCACTATGACATTGATATCATCAATCAATGCAAGAAGTCAGATGTGATAATATTATGCTATTTTATTTGAATAAATTTCCTGCTCGTAAAATATTATGCTAAAATTATTTGGCATGACGTGTGGCTAAACAAGTCACTTCCTAGGAACACATTAAAGACTCAAGTTTAATCTTAGATACAAAAACCACACCACCTAGAGGTTTGCAAAGGTTTCTTAGACTTAGCATGTGGACTGTAGCGATTAAAGGAATCCAAGTATCATCCTTCAAGGCAAGTAAACATGTGCCCCAGTACATATATATGACAACATGAAAGACCAAAGCAGATCTAATGCATATTAATTTTACAGAAATAAGGAACCAAGTTGTCAATCAAGAGATATTAAGGTTTAACACGAAGGCAAAGGCAGAAAGCAATAAAGATCAAGCTTGACCCAGGAAGTGCAGCATTATCAATGGCCAGAATGAAAAAAATGATTCATACAAAAGATTATCAGAAAAAAGAATGAAATAAAGAGAAAGCATGATGAAGAGTTAACACATATGTGTCAATGTAGGAGAAATGGCCTTCTTCAGGTTGAGTTATTACATGTTTTGGGTTAAAAATCAAGACCACTGTTACAATACTAAATAACGCTCCCAGTTGGATCTGGATTAATAATGCGAAAATGCATCTGCTTTTCTTTTTTGGGGAAAAAAAGAGACTGCTAGATTGCAAATGATGGCATGGAAATAGTCAAAGAGAAACAAAAAAGGAAGCTCCAACAGAATAAATGTACTTTCAAAATGGCAAAGTGAAATAACAAATCTCAAAATGGCAATGAGAAGTAATCTCAACATAGCAAAGGGAAATAACTGAATTCATTTTTACCGTTACTTCTGGGTTATGAATTAAGGAAGACATTGCATCAACAAGTTCTCCAAGATTGTGTGGAGGGATATTTGTGGCCATGCCAACCTGAAAGCATAAATAGTGAAAGCATAAATAATGGAAAAATCGCATGACAAAGGGATATGTAAACTGGTAATCTGGTATAGAAATAGATGGAAGAGAACATCTAACTATTTTCTAGATCAGACCGATTACCGCAATTCCAGAGGCGCCATTCAGAAGCAGATTCGGGATTCTAGCGGGGAGTAGAGATGGCTCTTTTTGTGAGTTGTCAAAATTTGGGACAAAATTAACCTGTTAACCATCATATAAGAAGTGACTAACTCAGAAGTAAGAAACTTATAATTAACATGTAATATAGATGACATACTGCATTTTGATCTATGTCTGAGAGCAGCATTGTCTCTGTAAGTGCCTGAAAATGAAACGATTTATTAGCATCGTCAGCAACGAAAACCATGGGGCTACAGTTTACCAACTAGTAAACATACCCTACTGAAATGAAGGGGTTATCTGATTAAATATGAGGATCAGAATTAGAATATGAAACTTAGAAAAGATAATGGGTATTGGCAAAGAGGCTTTACCCATCAGTATAATGCATAAATGGTCATTAACATTAATTTTAACAAAATATTACATCTGATTTTTGTTACATTCCCCTCCCTCTCTTCAGGCAGCAGCCATTGTGATATCAAGATGAAGCACGTCTCGTACAGACCTGATTGCTCTTTCAACTCTTTGATTCAGTATAACTATCCTTCTAGTATCACCAGTCACCACTTTCAATAAGCCTATACTAGTACTCAGGTTCTGGAACCTATCCAGCAAGGGTGGATGGTGCTGATGGTGAGGTAGTGATGCAGCAGCAATGGTGGCCAATGTGATGAGAAAGCTGGGTAAGGCCGTGAGTGAGATGGTGGCATAGTGATGAGGAAAATAGGAAAGGTTGAGAGATGGAGGTGGTGTGGTTGCTTTAGATTATTTTCTATAGGGCTATTTTACAAAAACTCTTTTGGGCCAATGCACTATAAAGTTTCTTAAGACAAACTTAATAAACCTAGTAGATAATTATCACTTCTTTCCAAGACTTTTAGCGTCAACTTTCGTCTCTCCATCTTCAACCGTACTTCTCTTCATCTTGAGACTTCAGTGGAAAAACTTCACTCCTTTGGTAACCGCTAAGGCAATTACTTCATATTTAATGGCTTATCTCCTATTTCTTTCATCTTCTTCTTTCAACTTTTAATTTTTTTGGTTCCTTCTTTTCCAACATCCCTCTCCCTCTTTTAAATCCGGTTCAAACTTCAAAGAATGATGTAACTTTTTTTGCGTGAACTGTTGTACATATTTAATATTTATAAGGTTTGAAGATGGGTTTGAGACATTTGTGTTTATGTTACTGTGTTTAATCTTTATAATTCTATTTCTTTTGTGTTTTAAAAATTAAGATAGGGTATCATTTTTTGTAAAATTCAGGAATTATGATTTTATCATTTATTTAACATGAAAATGGATTATGCATTTCGTTTTACCTCGGTGTACATATTTTGGTATTACTTTTTTCAAAACCTTGATTGATGTTACATGGTAAGCTACTACAAAATCCCTCTAATGTTCCACCACCTACCTAAAGGCATGAGTAATCAAGTGAACTAAGAGGAAAATACACATTTACTGCCTCTTAATTAGACCTGGCAAAACTGACCTAAACTCGATAACCTGAACCAAATAACTCGGAACCGAACCCGATTTGACCCGAAAACTGAAGACCCAAAACAGAACCAAACACCCGAAATGATCCAAACCAAACCGAATGTACTCAGACCCGATTCTGATCTGAATCCAATTAAACCCGAACCGATTAAACCTGAACCGATAAAACCCAAACCCGGTTAAACCCGGAACCGATTAGACCCGAAATTGATTGAATTTTATGTACGTCCGTGTTAAATAATAAAATAACTACGAAGTATATCACAAATTGATTAAATTTATTATGTGATATTATTGATTTATTAGTAAATATTTCAAATATATCTGAACTAATATAAACTTAAATCGATACAAACCCGAATCAATATAAACTCGAATCGATACAAATCCGAACCAATACAAACCCGAACTGATATAAACCCGATCTGATACAAACCCGAACCGAAACTGAACCAAAACCGAAAACCAGTCAAGCCGAAATAAACCCGGAACCGAACTGACCCAAACCAAACTGACCGGAACCGATTATAACATATATCCGATTGAGACCCGAACCAAAAAAACCCGAACCCGAACCGGAACCGAACCGATTGCCAAGTCTACTCTTAGTTGCTGCAGATGATATCAGCAACAACAAAAACAAAAATGCCTATGAGTGATGACCCAACTAGAAACAAGTGAAAGATGAAAGCCATTAGAATCCCAGGATAAAATAGTAACTTCATGATGAATGATTTCTTGCTACAAAATATATGATACCAAAAGACATACCGGTTCAGGTTCCTTGGGAATTCGAAACTTGCTTTGCTCATTAGTGAGAAGATGAACAATGAGCTCGCGCTGGTTAGATACATTGTCTTTCTGCATAACAATCCAAGTACAGTCATCGAATTATATTTCAAAGGGAGAACAAAAAAGGGAAAAAAGAATAAAGTTTTACGGGCAAGGAAAGAAACTACATGCATAAAATACAAACAAAAACATCAAAGCGCATATTATTAGTGTGCCCTTTTCATTAGTCTGTTGTTACCCTAAGCTAAAACAGTGTCAAATGAATGTATTAACTCCCTTGGCAATGGACACTGAAGCCCCAAAATCAGTAATAAGAAAAAACCTGATGGACCATAAGTGAAATAGAAAACAAGAACTGATCACAAGACCTTTTGGTTGTGTGAATGCAAGGAGAACAAAAATTTATGTTGCCAAAAAAGAGTGCATAGTTGTAACTTGTATATAAACAAATTTTCCATGGTGAAAAGAAGAATATACCTTAAGTCCTTAATTACAGACATCAACCCAGTCTTGAACTGTAATACACCCCTACCCTCACAATTAGCCTTGAACTAGAATACATATATACTCGAAAGCGCACACTCATAAAGCTATGGAAGAAGAAGCCTAAACAAATGTAAGAAACCTCATCCATAGCCTACTTAGTGAACCTTTTTTATACTCCCTCCGTCCCTATTGAACCTTCCCATTTTGGATTAAGAGAATTGCCTCTGAATGGTTAAGTATTATACAGAGTCTGAATGGTTAAGACCTCCTATCTGAATTGATCAGACATTTGCCTCTGAATAGTTCAACAATATACTAGCTCTTAATGGTTTAGACCTCTTACTGGTTCAGCACTTAATGGTTTAGACCTCTTACTGGTTCAGCACTTACCTATTCAGAAGTTGTCAAACAGCCCTAGAATCTCCATGTCAAGAGACTTTCATCTGCATTAGCAAAGTTTTTGATACTTGAATAGTGTTCCAGCAGCTGCTTCTGAAATAGAACACAGAAATACAAAGCCTACATTAACAAATAAGAACAACAACATAAGGATGTGACTATGGGCGTCTAAAGTATTTTGAGATCTTATTCACATGACACATATGTGCACCTGAAAAAGATAATGATACATATATACACCCTCTAACACCAAACAAGTTTTTGTTGCCTAAGTGTTGGTTTTATTTTATTTTATTTTTCTTACAACACCTATCCAATTCTTGTTGTCTAAGTGCTTTTTTTAGTATAACAAATAGCCTCTTCAAAAAAGACACCATAAAAAAATTAAAAAGAGACCATAAGAGATTAGATTACCTTACATTGTCATTTGAATCATGAAGCAGTAAAAATCCCTTCTCTCTTGTTAGCAAAATCTTGAGAATTTGAGAAGTAAAAAAAACATCATAATACAGTGATAAGCCGATAAGGGATAACAATCTCAGATATTATAAGAGATGAACAGAAACATAAATTAAATAAGGGTTCATAAATTCAAAAATGATTCCAAAATACCACGTTAAATTAATACCCACATTGTCCTAAAATAAGCATATAAATAAATACAGTCTCAAATCCAACTATTAATATTTACAGAATAACATGAGTACATTATGAAAAATCTTACACAATTGATCAGGAACACAAAACGAAATGATATACAGAGTATTTTAATTGCAAAAAAAACACTCAGAAACCGACTTTTTGCAAATATGTAAAATGCTTACAAGTTATTTCACTGCAAAACAGAACTTAAGAAAAAGTTGGTAAATTAATTACTTACAATACATGTCACTAACAATAAATTAGCTCGACTTGCAATCCTGGAACCCCGACCATGTTATAGAAAGATTTATATTTCAATATTGCTGTTGTCTTTAGAACTTTCTCAAAATTCAAAACCAAAGCTTTAAGAACATATGAGGTATTGAAAATAAAACATCCCCTAAGAAAGATAAAAAATGTGTAGGTGAAAGTGAAACGAATTAAGGTAGTGTTTGGCAACTAGCATTTCATTTCAATTCATGCATTTCAATTCCAAAATTTAAAATCTTGAAATTCAAATAACAAGAGGAGGAGCATGGATTTGAAATTAAGCTTTGTTTTGAATGAGAAGAATTTGACTTAAATCCAAATTCAAATTTTTTAAGTTTCCCAAACATGTGATTTGAGCTAAATCCGGATTTGAAATCCAAATCCATGTTCCCAAACATACCATAAAATAATTTGAAAATCAATGAATACTAACAGTAAAGAGAAAGTGAAATGAATTAAAATAATTTGATTTACCTTGTTGAAGTGAAATAAAAGGTAATCTCAAAGAAATATGGAAGCTCAGTAAAATAAAAGCATATCCCAAAGCATTCAATTATCCTGTAGAACTATCCCAAAGCATTTCTAGTGCCCAGTCAAACCTGCAATAAAAGCCTAGACTGCAACTTCATCCAACAGGAAAAGAAGTATGTGCTAAGTACACTAAGAGAAAGTATACCCATTTGAAAAAGTTTTAGAACAATTATTTATGCAAAGTATATTATGAGCTCGTGTCCATCGACTAGTATAATTTAAATGTAGTGAGTTAGACGTAAATTATTATCGTGATGAGGTTTTATGTTTGTTTGGAAAGAGTGAATGGAGATGTTCTAAACACTACATGGTTTTGGAAATGGTAATCTTTTGGTTTGGGTTTAGGTCTATTTTTTATCTTGTTCGTTGTGTTTTAGGCTTGGATGGATGTACCTGTTTTTGCAAATGTAATGCAAAGTATCAATTTTATTTTTTAGTACTATTGACTCTATCACAATGAAATGCATGGGACTATGAGAGAAAATATAGAAACCAACCTTTTGTGGACTGACGTTATTCTAAAGCAGAGGCGGCAGAGCAATTCCCTGCAAACTTCTTTTTATTTTTACCATAGTACTTTTCAAGTGTCTAATGCAGGTCTGCAGGTTCACATTCTTCACTTTAATTGATCTTTTTAAGCAACTTTTTAGTGATTCAATAATAGAGGTAGCATTGAGGATATGTATTTTCTAAGCAACTTTTTAGTGATTCAATAACCTCCAAATAACATTAATACAAGCAAATAACATTAAATATAAGTGCTTTGATGTGTGAATTGAGAACAATCATGATCTAGAAAACAACATTTGCAGTCAATGTATCGTGCAAATATGAAAAATACTTCAAAATATAAACATGACAAATCCAACAATAATATAAATACATTATAATACAATGAAAAAACATGGAAGGATATAATCTCGAACCATTCTAAAATCAACCTTATCAAAGTTTATAAAATTAAATCATTGCATTGGGATTTTTGAGGTCGCATTAGAAATAAGCATAAAAATCATATATTTTTACAATATCAATTTACCCAAATTAAAACATTGTCAAAGACTACTCTTTTAGATGAAGCAGCAATGGGCATAACAATTTGAATATGTTTTAACAGCAATCAAATTCTTGATGTTTCCATGCTTATTACTAAATATAACCAAAAATATTATATTAGATTGAAGAAAGTTTATTTTTATGTACCTGGTCAATTCCCTTCGTACTCTTGTACCACAATCTTTTGCCTTGTTTGTGTTTGGTAGAGCCAACCTTTTTTCCACCTTGTTCCAAGTTGAGGGCCAAAGATTTTGAAAATCTAAAATCCTAAATAACAGAAGTCTAGAAGTGCTACTATTAAGAAATTGGTACAAAAAGAAGAAGAGTGTGTTACCCCTCTAAATTCATTCAAAGTTATCTGCTCGAATCCAACTATCAACCATGAGGGCTATCAGTGCAACCGTCCCTAGATAGAAAAGTACATTATTCAGTTTGAGGAAATAACGATGTGAGAACTATTTTTGGATAAAATTTGTACTTATCTATGTTTTTTGTTCACGTGCAGTTTTAATTATGGCGAAATATTAAATCCTTTTTTCCACTAATATGATAAGATCCTTTGTGGGATGCCCAGGTAGAGTGCATCCGTGCATTTTTGCCTCAATGTTAGATAATGTGTGCCTTTTCAATGAGTTGTGGCCTCAACTTCTCAAAAGGCTTCCTGCAAAAAAATTGGGAAGGTAACACTCATCTTCAAATAATATAAAATACAATCACCATAAGTTATAAAGATACGAATCAAAGAAGATATTTCACAAATGGGATTTCATAAATAAGTTAAAGAAATATAAATCATTAAATCTTAAGAAATAAGAACATAGACAAAACATATGACAAATAGTGTTTAATAGATATAAACCAAGCTCACAGAAGGGATACCAATCGTGACAGCTTCTCCTTTGGTTAACTCTGCAAGGATGCCTAATACCTATGCTAGCAGAGCAAATGCTTAATCCATATGTATTGAAGGTAGGTGCTGAGTGTTAAGAACTATTAAGGTAGTTTGGAACAGATCAATCAATCAACTGAAGTGAGTGATGATTGAAGTCTAATCTCAATCTTTGTTTATTATTTTTTAATGAAAATGTTTGGTAAAAAGGTTTCTTTGGGGGTGAGGAAAATCAACAAATATGTGCTTGTTTCTTCCACCTTCATGGGTTGCAACAAAAAATATGGTCGTTGATGCTCAAAACAGCCTACAAAATGTGGAGATACGGCTATAGCTACTTCACGTCAGACTTTACCTTGCCCTCATCCATGTCTCCCATTTCATAACCCCAACTAACAGCCCAAGGCTTTCCCTTAACAATAAAATCATCAAACTTGGAAAGTAGCATGTCATATTCCAAGCTAACTACTTTAGATGTGGGTTCAAAGCCTCTTAATCTCAGCATTCAATCTACCTTTATTTTTCATTGAAATAAAAAGAATGCGGACTACTCCCCCTCAAATCTGTCTAGGGAACCCTATACCAAACCTAATGTTGATTTGATGAAATTTTTTAAAGAATAATAATGCAACCATGTTTTTTCCTTCAAAGTAACCTAATCATCACATTTCTCCATGTTTTCTCATTATCGCAGATTAATCAAAATTTTTTATAAAGGAGTAACTAAGTTGTTTCTCTCCCAAATTAGATTTTTGGGGTATTCATATTTCGCACGGGCTCGTATAATCTCACGATATATATAATCTAGTGTGTGTGTATAAGTGAAATTTATTCATTTCGAATTTCATGTGTGTTTGTGTGTGTGTCTATATATACATATACATATACATATATACATACATACATACATATATACATATATACATATATACATACATATATATATATATATATATATATATATATATATATATATATATATGAAATTCAAAATGAATAAATAAGTCACTTATAAATTTCACTGGTAAAATTAAGCCACTACGATATATTAAGATAATAATACCTACCTTATAGAGTATATATAAATAAATCCCTAAAAGGTAGTATATAGTTGGCTTGCATAGTACTATCTCTTGCCCCTTGATGGCTCTTCAGATATAGATCCTTTCAAAATCCAAATCTCTTGCAGATAATGCATACAATTGGCAACATCGTAGAACAGTGAACAATTTATTCAATCTAAAATAAGTTTGACTTCAGTTTTGGAGCAGAATAAGAAAAGTTAAAGACAAAAGAAGCAGAAATTTGTATTTCAGAACATAATTTCTCTTACTATTGGTTGAATAGGCATGAATTCTTTCTAATCCAGTAATATTAAGCTTTTAGGCATAAGGTTAAACTTACTGTTGTTTGGACAACTACTATAAACATTTCTCTCATTTCACACTTATAGGAAATGAAATGAGTTAATGTGCTTCATGTTCTTACCAAAATTATGATGACTTGTCTTAAATATCTAAAAGATACGATAAGAGTATTCTAGACACAAATGACTGACAAACTCATGTAATAAAGGGTTTATTAGGCATCTTATATTCATTTATTAGAAATGAGATTTTCAGAAAGTAGACTACCAAACTTGTGCAAAGGAAGTAGTAGTTATAAGAATCAATAGATCAGTAACGTACCCGCTCTCGGACAATGTCATGCAGTGTATGGTGTACATCCTTAGCCATCTCTTTGGGATCCCCACATACATATAGATACCCCTCTTTTGAGATTAAACTTCATAAGGTTGAGGGCTGCAGTTTAATTGAAATACAACGCAAACACCACTCATTAAAAAACAACCATCCTCGAGACACCACATATACAAAACAAACACCACTCATATCAAAAACATATTTTATAGGACGACGACTTTTGTCTCTAGAAATCTAATTTTACCTTGAGATGAAAAGTCTCGAAGATGCTTTTCTCATTAGCTTTAATGGCCTCTTTGAACATCTGTTTGTCCTCCACATGTGTCATTGTTTGCTCCTTAGTTTTCTGTTCATGCCATCAGTGTGTCAGCATTTAAAAATAATAGTAGATAAGTTTAAAAAATAAGAACCAAAAACACCACTCAAGAAGATTAAGAAGTTAACTGGACAGCTATGAAATAGCAGCTGACCAAGAAGAACGTTAACATGCCATTTCAAAACAAAACCAATGAATAAGATCTTGATTTTTGAGCCTTTTTCGGGGATTTGGATCACTTCTAAGAAGCTTTTTCCTCTATTCCCAAAGTCTTTGAAAGTCGAATCGGGTTGATGTTTGGAAGAAGTTGTGGCTTCTTGCATCAATTTTCTAACTCTTCCACGTTCCTCAACATCAACTGATTGAATTGAAATTTGAAAATAAACATTTAAAAAGAAAGAAAAGGAAAGATAAAGACAAAATGGAGAGCCCCTTTCACAGTTCACACCTTATTCAACTTTTAGGTAACTGATTGATTGATTCTGAGGTAGTGAGGTAACCCATTGATTCTTTTTAGGGGGTAGTTAGGTGAAACTGATTGGACATTTAGGGGGCTCTCCAGTTTCACCAATCCCTTTCAGAGTTTTAGTTGGAAACCAATGATATGTATTTGGAAAAAAGGAAAAAAGAAAAAGGAATGTGCAGGTAGTTGTCACCAAGGATGCTATGGAGGTTGATGATGACTTTATCTTCAGCCTCAGTGAAATTTCCACTCTTCAAATCTGGCCTCAACCAGTAGTCCATCCACCTCAACCTATAGCTCTTCCCGTAAGCAGCCCTATTTTCATATCATTCAATCAATTCAATCCAGCCAAACAAAGAAAATCCAAAATTTAAATTTACTCTACATTTAAGTAACAGTTATCTTCGTTGCTTTCACATTTAAGTGAGGCAGTTTAAAATAATTTATTGACCATATTGTTTTCAATAATAATAGGCATGAATGTGAGAAGCATTCACAAATTCATATATACAATAAGTTCAATACATGGCGTCATTACCTGCAAGTTCAGCATGTTTGTTGATAAGCCCGTCAAGTATTTGAGAACAGTTACATATATTTGGATTATTTTGATAACTAACAATTTAAGATCTGCATAACATCAAAAATAAGAAAATAAAAGGACATAAATTAAAAAACAATTACTATTGGTGTATTGGCTAGATATACAAGAATGCTATCTACCACTCAATCTTTTAAGCATAAGGATGAACTTACTATTTTCTGGACCCCTACTATATAGTGAAAATACATCTCTCTCAATCCACTTTTCTTTCTCATATAGTACCTGAGCCTCCATTTTTGGATTATTCTGGCAAACTTGAAGTTTATCTGACAAAAAATAGTGCAATTTCTAAGGCAATTTCTCTTCTCAGACACACTTTTATGTCTTCATTCACAGGTAATATTTACAGAGCTTATTTGTGCAAAGAAGAAGTGAGATAGAAGCGGATAATAATAAAATTAAGACATAGCATACCGTTAGGAATCTATAAAGCAAAGCAGAAGTCATGCTGGTTGGTTTCTCGTAAAGGCAGAGCTTGTTTCATGTCGTCATTGAGGGAGAGAACCGAAAATTATATTTTAAAAAATATATTTAATTAAGAAAAAATATTAACCTGCAACCTTTCCTCTTTTTATTTGAGATGATGTGTTGAGTATGGCGACCCGCCCTTTACACCCTAATTTAAATCCAAGAAATTTGAATTCAAGAAATAACATTAAAAAAAGAAATTAGGGATTTGGAGATACCTAAATTAGTGGCGGCGAACGGATTGCTGCATCAGTGGCGGCAAACAGACTGCTGCATCAGTGGCGGCCATCGAACTGCTGCGTCCGCGGCGGCTAGGAGGAAGGCAAGCCGGCAATGACTGTTTATTGGACTTTTAGTCAGAATCGGTTGCCCAATGGATGAAGGCTAGTAGGTCTGAATCTTATTCGATGGCGATGATGGGGATCCGAGGGGAAGCGCAAGCAGATAGGGCAGAGCAACCGCACTTGATAATCTTGTGTGGGAAGACCAGTTTTCGTTTGAGGTCGGGTCAGCGCAGAAGGAAACGGATAATAAGCCGAGAAGTGGAATGAACAGAGTCACAAGCTTTCTTCTAATGTTTTAGCCACGGAGATGCCAACTCAGCCATCCAAATCCACGCAGGATGCCACTGGTCAACCCCACAGCCAATTAACCCTACTTTATACTCCCTCCGTCCACAAATAAACTTTACATTGTGTGTTTCGATATTTGACTGAAGTTATTTTTAAAAAATTTTATATGAAAAATGGTGTGAAATTTTAAAATAAAAATCACATATTCAAAAACTATATCAAAAGATCTACAAAACTAGAGGTGAGATGACTATATTATTTTATCAAATGGGTAACGAAAATAGGCCAACAAAGTGAATAAAGTTTGACTTTGTGAATAGTGAACGTAAAGTTTATTTGTGGACGGAGGGAGTATGGGAGTATGTATGTGTGTGTGTGTGTGTGTGTGTCTATATATATATATATATATATATATATATATATATATATATATATATATATATATATATATATATATATATATATATATATATATATATATATATATATATATATATATATATATATATATATATATATATATATATATATACACGGTAAGTCTAAAATGACACCAGTGCTACTGGTGTCATTTGCTTACACCAGTTCATTTGGGGTACCTACGGTGCTCCATTTG
>OOIL02003199.1:162112-175219 GCA_900332095.2 Cuscuta campestris
GGACCTGACCGTTGGAAGGAATTTAAGGCTAAAACTTTCCTTGTTTGGAAGTCAACAGCCAAAACAGCGATGTAGGAGTATTAGACATCGCTGTTGGCATGACCATTGCTTCCCAATTTTCAAAACCAAACCTAGAACAGCGATGTCTAAGCCTAGGACAGCGCTGTCTAGAAGATTTTCAGCAGACCCAATTTTAATCAAATCCCACAAATTGTGCCAATCACCCATTAAATGTTTTGATCCGTTGGAGCCTATTTTTCCACTATAAAATGGGGTGTTTGGGTCTGTTTTTAACATCACATAACTTCACAACTCCTATTCTTTCATTGCATATTATTCATACATTATTCATAGCTTTTCGAGAGCCATTTTTGTGAAGTTCGTGTTGTGATCTTGAGCGTATTACTTTACTCATATTCACTCTTTTGAGAAAGCCTTGTTCTTGAGTGTTCTTAGTGTTCATAGACATTAAGGGAAGTTTGTTTCCCTTGGTTGTACGAAGGAAAGGTATTTTTCCTTCGGGTTGAAGTCTTGGAGTGCGGTATCTCCGAGCAAGTGTATTGAGGCTCGTGGGACTCGAGTTCTCAGGTTGTAACGGTTTGTTAAGCACCCGTAAGCTTAACGGAAGTAGTGTAGCTCGAGAGAGTCTCTCGGGAGGCTAGATTAGTCACAAGTTGTGGTGAACCAGGGTAAATCTTGGTGTGCTCCCTTTACTCCTTTTTATTCCGCTCTTTACTTTATCCCTGCGATTTTTATTCCGCGAAAATTTATAAACATTCTCGTGCCTCACTATTCGTGCCACAAGTTGTGGTGAACCAGGGTAAATCTTGGTGTGCTCCCTTTACGCTTTCTACGCTCTTTATCTTTCACGCTCTTAATTTTTTTATTCCTGCGATTTCTACAATCAAACGCTATTCACCCCCCCTTCTAGCATTGGTCACTTATTCTAACACTTATCGACGATCATCTATTGCTCGTATTATTTTCTCAAAATGGCACTACAAAACTTGTGATTCTTTTAAATAATTCGATACAAATTTTCTCCAAAATAACAATTCAAAAGTTGTGAAAATGGCAGAACAATTTTTTTCGAAAGCGACACTAATTATTTTTAACTCACTACAACTTTTTTGTATTGTGATTTCTTTCTCGAGCGATATTCTGAATTATTTTTCTCCAAAATAAAATACAAAATTTTTGAATTGTTATATTTAAAAAAAATTGAGACAAATTTCTAACAAGAGTGTATTGTTTTATTACGTGTCCCTTTTTTCTACATTGCCATCCCGTTTGATAATTTTTAGGCTTGTAGTTTATTTTTCTTAGAATAAACTAGGTTTCGGGCAAGTGCGGCTTGATCGGTGTATGGATTTGTATGAATGTTTGCATGGTGCATGGTTATGACTTAGAATGTATGGTTTTTAAATACGGTCTGCGTGTCGTGCCTCATCTCTAAATTCTGGTTGTAAATCTCTTCTTGAATCGCATACCCCTTGCTTACAAAGCAAGGATTATTTTCTCTCGATTAAATATAGAAGTCCATGAAGAAGCAAGGAAGATGAAGGAGCCAAGAAGAAGAGGACATTAGCAAGAAGGGCGGAACTTGAAGGCTGAAGCACTATTAAAGAAAGAAGGTGATGCTGGAGATAGATATCTCAAGTGAAGGCTTTATTGTTAGTTTCTTTAGGAGGTCACAACCATGTCACGTTTATTCATTATACATATTTGTATGTTTGAATGTATGCTTGTATGATACTTGCTAGTGTATGTGCACGTCACATACCATAGGTGAGACCACATTTAAAATCCCTCGTAATATTAAGCCTGCGCCTTCCAACGCCTACTCAATCGTCATTATTAGTCTTGACCAGTCAACGGACACGCCAAAGCACGATGCCTGGTTAACATTGGTATGGCACGAAATCCGTAACAATGGATACTGAATACGCCCCGGGATGGACTTAACTAAGTTATAGTAAAAGGGTTGTAAAATGATACAATTAGAAATAGTTCCTACCTGAAATAGTTTAACTATATGGCAAGATGCAAAGCACAACTATTGTTAGATGAAATAAGGATCGAGACCCAATATAGGATTTTATTTAGAAGAACCTAGCAAACCAAGGATTGTAATTGGATTACAATTGGAAATTAGTTCTTACCTAATTAGTTCAACTATAGGGCAAGATGCAAAACACAACTATAGTTAAATATAATATGGACCTTAGCCCACTAAGATATCTCTTTAAGAGAAGTCTCGAATCAACAGGTTACGTACTTGAGGGTAGTTGATTTGAAAACATAGTGGGAGAGTTATTAGTTAAAGACCTAGCTAATTACCTAGATTCTTGATATTCACTATCTTGCAAATTATATGTAGATGTCTAATAACAACCATAACCTCACTCTTCGCTCAATCCTTGACAAAGATAAGTTGACCGGCTCTAACTTCTTAGACTGGCAAAGAAACCTCGTTATCGTTCTTCGACTTGAGAAGAAAGAGTACATGCTCGTACGAGCCATTCCACCTGTCCCGGTCGCCAATGCTTCTAGAGCAATCAAAGATGCTTACGAAAAGCGTGTTGATGATGACAATGAGGTGGCATGTCTCATGTTGGCTACGATGACTTCTGACCTTCATAAACATCGTGAGATTATGAAGGCATACGATATGATCATACGCCTAAGACAGCTCTACAAAGGACAAGCTATGTAACACCCCAACCAGCATAACCCGAATAAATAGGTTAGCGACCCGAGTTGCTACTAAATTGGTATCCACATACAATACTTTCCGAAGAATTAAAAACATTTAGTTCAAAATTCAAACAATTTAAAAAAATTTAAATACATATCAGAGTTTATACAAACAGTGCGGAAGCCTTATAACTTAATTAAATATTAGCTTTACTAAATCTCTGCATCCATACATCCCCTCCGTCATGCTGCTCTCAGGGTTGGATTCTAGAATCAATCTTTCACAACCACCTACGTGTAACAAAGGGGAAAAAGGGGCTCCACGCTCAGCAATGAACCTGAGTAAGAAATATCTAACAGTTCGAACATACACATAGGCAAATCAACTAATTCATAATCATCACATGATATCATGCACACAACATGCTTGGCAACAATCATACGGCATACAAGATATAACATGCATAATCAAGTCATAACAGTTCATAAGATACAAACAATAGAGGTGTAAGTTTTAGGAACGTTCCTTTTTAGTTTACTCTACTCTCCTTATCGTACTTGGCTCTTAACCTATACTAGGTTAAAGCTTAACTGAATTCGACTTGCATATGGAGTCATGACCTTCCCCTTCGAAATGAAGGCCAAGCTCAAACCAACTCTGGAGTTCCTCGTTGGGTGGGTGAGATCCATTTCCCCTTCGGAACGACGGTTCTTAGATCCCCGTGTACACGTATTTACCCGAACAGCCATTGGACCCAGCAGGTACCACATGGCTCTAACTTACTATACTTATGGCATACCTTGCCACTAATCCATTCAAGTCATTTCCTAGAGTTTTCTAGGTGACATATCCAACATTAATTAATCAATACATAATACAACATTCATAAATCCACAATGCATTTAACAAGATATCTAACATAATCAAATAGCGGCCTAACACTGGTGTAGACACCCATGTTTACCGTTATGCAACATACAAAGTCTCGGAATCAATCCTTGACAAAAGCATAAATTGACAAACCTGGCACCAGGTTCCAGACGGTACCTGTCACGGTACGGGGTACCGTCCTCACGGTTCCTGGGTACTGGTCCTACGGTACTGGGGTACTGTCTGAATCTAATGAACCCTTTTGGTAGGACTACCACGGTAGCCTTCTACAGACCAAGCGGTAGGGCCTACCGTCTATCTAGTACCTAGGTACCGTACGGTTCAATCTACCGGCAGAGGCTAAAGCAACCAACAGGCTAAATCTACCGGCAGAGGTACCGTACGGTTCAATCTACCGGAAGAGGTACCGTACGGTTCAATCTACGGAACTACCATCCTGGCGGTACCGCCTACTGTCTGACGTAACAAATTCCATATTCATACATGTTTCATTTTTCTAGCATCAAACCAACAACAATCTCATACTCAACAAACACTAATAGGTTCATTATAACGTCTTGAAAACCGGTCTAGAATTTTTTTAACTTTTTACTACATAATAAAATTAAAAAAATGGAAAAAAATGTTTAAAATTTAAGTATGAAAAAAAGTTCCTTAAAAATATGTCACTGTTCTTTATTTAAAAAAAATTAGAATACAAGATTTAATGATTAAATTGTTAGAGTGGATGAGTAAACGCAATAAAATTAGTTTTGGTTCTATACTATCTGAAAAAATGATGTTACGAGATGATCATCTTGCAACGTCGTCATTCATCAATCTATTATTTCATCTAACTAATATCAAAGGTGTGCCGTTGACCCTAACCTTTAGATATATATTTCATGTTAATATATTTTTGTACATTTCCTTTTATTTTTTTATTAAAATGAATTTACTCTTTTAGATAATAAATTAAAAGAGAGAATATAATAATCATAATAATAAAAAAATATATAAATGTTGCACATAAAATTTCGCTTGGCTTAAAAAAAGAAAGAAAAGTGTAACTACACACTTTCAGTAATGGATAAAGAATGAACTTTCTATGCTTTATTATCATTGTTACTGTTATTGTTATTATTATTATTATTATTATTATTATTATTATTATTATTAATTATTATTATTATTATCATCATCATCATCATCATTAGTACCATTATTATCGTTTCTATTTAAAAAGGTTATAACTGAAGGTTAAGGAAAAAAATAATTGATAACAAAAAAAAGATTAGTATAATGACTTTTCATTCGGCAGTAGCTTTAACGGAAAAAACAATTTGTTATTAAAAAAAGCAGTCTGGCTTTATAAATAAAGAAGGGCCGAAGGTTTTTTTAAAAAATTAACTAGAGTAAACCTACTATTTGAATAAATGTATACACATATATATATATATCAAACTCTTATATGACAAAAGGATTGGATGTGCAAATGAAATGAAACTGACACTTTAAAATGAAACTTTGCGAAGGAAATGAAACTAGTATGTGTCAAAATGTTGGATGTGCCGAACTAAAAGGTGTAACACTTTAAAATTTGCTTGTTTCCCACTTTTATTATTATTACCATTTTTTTATATAGGTAGAATGCAACTTAATTGATTTGATAAGGTGGGTGACATTATGAACAGAAGATAACAAGTGAGTGTTGTAAAGGGTCAATTATAACGGGTGTATATTTATGCACTTCTGATTGGTGAAAAAAAGTTTTGTTGTTTGCATAACAATTGGATGTTTTAGATGGAAGGGGGACTTTGAATGTTAAATGATTTTCGAAAAGGAATGCGTTTTAAGTTATTAAAAGTGATTTATCTAAATGCTAATACAAAGGTTAACCAACAGTTAGTGGACGAAGCAAAACCTTCATGGTTATCTTAACGACGTACCCTGACCAGGTATTGTCACGTTTTTATTAAGTGGGTCCAACCACTTTCAAGGTCGGACCGTGTCCATGTGGATGAGCCTATAAATAATCATACCACAACGTGCGCACGAGAACTCGAAGATGACTCCGTGGGTCTAGGGTTCCCTTCTGATTACTGTACCCGAGGTCACAGAGAGGTATCCGAAGTAAAACTACGTATCGACTAGTGTGGGGTTCCAGCCTAGTCACGGCTTAGTCTTTAATCTGTGGTTAACCTAGTAAGTCAAAAGTTTTCTAAATGTCCCCAAGTAACTATTCAAAGTGAAATTTTTCTTCGATGATTTTTAATTATGCAAAAAGTTTTTTTTGAAATAAATTGAACAACTTAAAGGCCCAAAATATATTTACATGTTATATATGTCTACTGGTTATTTGCCACTCAGCTTATGCTGAGCGTGTAGTGTTTAACTGCACGCAGGTACTGTTGGTTCCATGGTGTTGGCTAATATTTTGGCAAAATAGAATCTCATATTTGTTAGGTGTTGTACTAGGTAGAAACCTCTATTTGTTAGGAGAGGTTTAATTTATTTAGACTTCTAGAGTTGCTGCAGTTTTCGAGGTTGACACAGAAGATGCTACAGCACGATGCTGCAACACCTTGTTCGGGATCAGAGTTCTGAGCACGTGATTTTAAGCTGCAATCTGAATTAGAGACCTATTGGGATTGTGATTACATGATAACAACTCCAGCTGTACATGCTAAGGAATCCCAACTCTTTAGGCTACTTGTGGATCAAGATTAAGGAAGTAGAGTTCAAGCCAACTTCTATTATCCTATTCCTACTAGGATTGTGTTAAGAGAGGCCTATAAAAACGTAGCAGGTCCCTGGGAATTACTTGGAGCGATTGAGAGGGAAAACAAAGAATATACGCTGATGTAGAGCATTCCCGTGGCGTCCCGGAGCTTCCCATGCGTAAAGAAGCTTACGATCTACATGAAGAAGGAGTCCTACAACGAAAAACAGATCGTGATATCTAGGAGTTGAACCAGAGCTGAACGAGTGGGCTACAAACACGTTTGTCCTCGTGATCTCGGTGGAGATGTGATAGCCAAAGTGGATCTGAACAGAGTTCGGGTTAGAAATCCTAGATTAGAAGTTTTGTCATAACAATTCGGAGAAGTGTGTCTCATCATGTTGTTATGTACTGGTGTAACTTGCATCTAGTGATTTAGTGGAGGGCTATTACGCGGACGTGGGCCCCGCAGATTAGGAGATTTTGCTCCAAACTGAGTAAACATATTTGGTGTCATTTTTTACGCATTTTATAATTACAGCATTCTGCCCAGTAGGCGCTGTAACGCTCTCTGCATCATCTGCCTCTGTGTGCGTGCTTGTGACAGAGAAGTGTTATAGCACACCGTCCGTCATCTGTTATTGTGACAGTGATGCAGCGTCTTCTCTGCAGCATAGTTCGATGATTTGTTTGCATAGTTCTTAATTGGTGATTTCCGCTGCGCCCCCACGAACTTACAATTGGTATCAGAGCGGTTGAGCTTAAGTTATTAGCATGATCTTTGGGTGGTTCGTTGCAAACAATCGTGGTGATCTCTTAAAGAATTAGCACACTTTTTGAAGCAAGATGTGGTATTGATGCAAATCCTAAGGGGGAGTAAATTACAGAAAAGGATGAAGTTGTAGTAGATTCAAATGGGAAGTACGTGCATGAATCGTAATGGTAGATTTTATTTTTATTTTGCACTTGTGAGGATACCCTGAGTGATTTAGTTCTGAGTCAACTTCACTTAAGGGTATTCTTAGATTAGTCCTGCCGGGAATTATCTCGTGGCATCTTTGGAAAGCATAAAATCAAGCTATTTTTGAGGGATCCACCACGACTAAAGAAATGATCATTCAAAGATGCTTATATCACGTACAAGCTTGGAGTTGGGCCTCTCGACGTAAGAGGTGGCTGGTTAAAGATAGGTGTTTTGCAGATTGGGGGTTAAACCTTTTCAGGATTAATGGTAGAAGAATGTTGCATGTAGTTTGATTTTCTTCTTGGATTTGTACTTGGTGTTTCTTCTTTAATAAAAGGACTCTTCAAATATATATATATATATATATATATATATATATATATATATATATATATATATATATATATATATATATATATATATATATATATATATATATATATATATATTGATAGATAACACATGGCTTCTCTCACTAAACAACTCTCTGCAATCAACAATGGATTCTCCGCCGTATAACGCCGCTCCCTTCCGTTCCCAATGGCTTCTCAAGCTCCTGGCCTTCATCTTCATCGCCCAGGTGACAAAAGCTATGCAGACACCCTCGGATCGAGGCTCGCATCGCCAACGCCCGGCTATCAAAAAGACCTTCACAGACATCCTGAGATCTCAACCAAGCGAAGCCCAGAATAGAATCGGAAGATACAGAGGATTCCCTGCTGTTTCCTTCACCCCAGATGAGGTAATTTCCCTTTCAATCCCATACCAGTTCGCACTTGTGGGTCGGTTCTTGAAATCAAGACCTCCTCTAGAGGTTATCCGTAAAAGCTTTGAGCAGATAGGGTTCAAACCAGGTTTCACCGTTGGATTACTATCTCCTTCCCTGATTCTTATAAATTTTGAATGCACAATTGATTATCAACGTTGCTTCTCAAGAAGGCTGTGGAATAACAATGGAAGCCAGATGGTGGTGACCAAATGGACCCCTTCTTTCCATGCTGACTCTGAGAGCTCTGTTTTTCCGGTTTGGGTGTCTCTAACCCATCTGCCCATCCATCTTCAAGAAGCTAAGGCCTTGCACTCTATTGCGAGCTCCATCGGTCACCCATTAATGATGGATGCATCTACAGCAGCAAAAACTCGACCATCAATGGCCAGATTCTGCGTCGAGATTGATATTTCTAAAGACCTCCTAAAGAAAATATGGATTGATAATGGCGGGTTGGGATTCTTCCAACCGGTAACCTATGAAAAACTACCAGAATTCTGCATTCAGTGTAAAAAGTCCGGTCATTTAGATGGAAAATGCTCAAGTATGGACAACCTTATTTCCAAGAATGAATTGTCCAAGAACAACTTGTCAAAAACCTGGTGCCCCATTTCCAAGCATGAAGTGTCCAAGGAAAATTTGCCAAAAACAGCTGCTGTGATGATAGAGCCCATTCTCAATATCCCATGTGAGTTGGGTCCCAAACTTGACAACAAAACTTCATGTGATATGAACGTGACTGACCCAAGCACTGCAGGACATAAGAAGTCAGAGGTAGACCATCATGTCTCGGATTTATCCCCAGATCCTAAGGGAGATGAACTCACACCTCAAGAAGATATGGAGATTAACCTCACTGCCTTTTGTAAAGAGGACAATCCCAATACTCAAGCTCTAAATGTTCAAAGTGATTTTCCAACTGATAGCCACAATGACGTGCAAAATTCTAGTGATGAATCTGGAAAAGAACTGTTAACTACCAATACTGCAGCTGTTGTTAATCAGGATGGAGTGTGTGATCCCACTGATGCTACTGTTTCTTATGAAGTAGATGAGCAATCAGAAGCTGAGGCCCAATATGATATGGAAAAGCTAACTAAGGAAGCAGATTTGGAACATACACAAGAACAAATAATTGAGGAAAGCATGGATGGTATGACTGCCCAAAATGCTTACTGTGTAGGAAATACAATCAACTTGGATGAATTTCCAGTACTCACAAGACAGAATATTGAGGAGGATGTACACACTCCAACCGAGAATGTGGAGACGGGTTTACACACTCCAACCGAGATAGAGAAGGATGACACAACAGGGACTATAACGTTGATGGCTGAAGATACAACAAAGGAAACCACATCACCAAACATTCCAGATACCAACATAGGTTCGATCCTCCACTCTTTTGAGCTTGAAGGTCAACATTATGAAATTAGGTCTTACAATGAGGAAGGACAAACGTCAAACCACAATGATGAAAACCTCAAAACTCATGAATTCCAAGAAGTCCAGAATAGAAGAAGTAAAAAGAAGCAAGCTATGCCAATGACCATCAAAACCAGAAGCTATGATCCTAATCTCGAAGTAGGGACTGTGAGCGAGATCACGAGATACTGGCCTAGTCGCAAATCTACTACTATGGAGAAAATAGTTACTACCCAAAGTTATTCTGGACCCTTTTGGTACGTTAGGCCCGTTGGTCCAATTGGCACTGATGGGAAAAGACCGAAGAAAATAATGCCCAGAAATCTCTCCCTCGATCAACACCCGGGTTTTATAATCTGGGAATGATCTTTTTCATTTTGATTTCATTCAATTTCCCTTTTTCAATCGTTTTTCCTTGCAATTTTCAGAGGGGCATTGGCCTAGTCCTCCCTTCTTTGTACTTTTCTTTATTTTGCAATTTAATAAAATACCTCCTTTCAATAAATATATATATATATATATATATATATATATATATATATATATATTTAAAAAAGGAAACTTTTTATTTCATACGAATAAAAGAAACATTTTGAGAAAATGAACGGAAAATTTCAGAATTGACTCACAAGTGGACTGATTGTCTTATGCTCAGGATTTGGACACTTGAATGGTTTTCTTGCTCCTTCTTCTTCTTCCTTAACATACTACCATGGAGTTGGAGTTTTCTTTTCTTCTTCTTGTTGCTGCCGACAGAGGGAGGGAGAGATGGAGAGAGGTGGATGCATGTGGATGGATGATGGTGGAACATGATGATAATAATGATAATAGTGGTTTTGGGAGTATTATATAATTAGTTTGGAGTATTGTATTAATGAAGTTAGTGGAGGATTATAATGAGATTGTGGATATCTCCTAGGTTGGCTACGTGATGTTGGGAGGGATTTGGGAAAATAAAGTTTTGGCTTCTTGCCAAAACTGAACAGTTTATTCCAAACGGTATGCGCTTTTTCGCCCAAATTGTTCCAAATTGAAAACAGATTGTGTTTTTGGAATCAGACTGTCAAAACTAGAATTTTGATGTAATCAAAATATTTTTCTGAGAACTTTTATTTTTCTCAGTGTTCAGGTTTGTCTCAGTCATAAATCAATTTAATAATATGAATGAGATATAAATATATGGATTAAATCCAAATGATAAATATGGTGTTGTCAAGTGTCAAAAATTAAGATTTCTAATTTTATGAAATAACTTTTGAATTGAGTTTATTTTATGGGTCAAAGTTACAAATTTTAATATTTAAAATTGTCATAACTTCAAATTTATAAATCAGATTGATTCATAAAATGTACCGTTGGATTCTTCTCTTCGAGACCTATCCATAAAAATAAGTTTTTAACAAAATGTTTCGTGAATGTGGGTAACTTGCAAAATTTTCCGTTTTTTTGAAATTCTTCTAGAATCATCCTCAGACGAGTTTGTCTGGAATGTTGGTTTCACAAATTACGCTTCGTTATTTACAAGCTGGAACGAATTATTTCGAGGTTTGACGTTTTTTTTACATAACGGTATTTTGGAAAATGACTATTACCATAGTCATCATTCTAGGTTTCTTAGATGAATATGAAATTATAGTTTCAAAACTTGAACTTTCATTATCGATCCTTAATGGAGTTGTTCTGACTAACGTAATGTCAACAATCTGATTTTACATGGCTTATGCATGTCTATAACCGTAAACATGCATATCACACTTATGTATAACAATAATATATGTTTTTATCACATTGTAATTATTGGATGAACGTATTGGATAACACTTGTTATTTTGTCACTGTTTGTATTATCAATATGATATGTAGTCATTCTTGAATATTGATTTTCTTATTGATAATTCCAGAATTGCCTTGGAATTTCCAACTTTCTCAATAATTATGATAGAGCTTCGTGCTCGAAAATTATAATATTAGTGTATTCGTCATATCACTAATATTCATCACACAATAGTTAAATTACTTATTACTAAAAACATGACAAATTATACACATAGTCATATTCTAATATGTTTGGGATTCTACTGACATATGCGTGGTTTTTCTTGATGGTCTGCCCAATTGACTTGGATAGGGATCACATTCACCTTCAGTGTGGTCGTATTCATCACATAAGTGACAACTTTTCCTTTCTAGTTGTTGCACATATATTCCTTTGTTAGGGTCAAAGTAGAGTTTCTTGATCATCATTAATAATAATTTTCATCGATAACGTAATCGCATCAACTATTTAGTAGTTCAGAGAGTATGTTTTTTTTTAAGATTGGCATCATAAAACATCTTTTCGGGTTTGATGGAGAATCATGAGTTAAAATAAGTTCTTAATGATTTGATACAGAAAATGGAATTCAATCTTTTCAAGATTGATCAAGTGAGATGCTTCAAGTGTGTAATTAACACAGCAAATTTTAGTATTTCAAGGATGCGAGTCACAAGATACAAAGATAACATTTGCGAATTATCACTCAATGTTTCACCCTTTGGAAATTACTCAAAGAGTCATTCTCTTAGGGAAGTAGTCATTTTGACTTTTCGTCTCGGATTTGAATGTATTTCAGGACAACGAGCCTAACTATTCATGAGTCTCAATATGTCATGTCGTCAGTAGACTGTAGTATTGGCAAGTATATTCTTGTCTTGAGCGAATCCATTTTCCTGTATGTTTTTAAGCTGGTGATAATTACTTATCCATCAATGGTCTAGTTTCAGAGTCTATATATATCAAATTGTGGCAAGAGCGTCTCACATTCTCACATAATGGAAGGAACTTCTCAAGCTCTTTCTAATACCATAAGATTCGTTGGTCTACTTGGTAGTCATGCTCTTGGTAGCAATCCAAGGTTCATGGCTACAGCGGTTGATCTAGGACGTGAATTGGTAAGGCGAAAAATCAGACTTACCTACGGAGGAGGCAACGTTGGCCTTCAAGGAGCTGTAGCTTCAACAGTCTATAATAATGGTGGTAGAGTCAGAGGTTTCATACCAGGGTATATAGCAACACGAGGGGTCTATGGACCAACATATGGTGCGGAGTACACCGTCTCCAGCAATTACTATAAGTATTTCGAGATGAATCATATTGTGAAAGCCTTCATTGTACTTCCTGGAGGGATTGACACTATAGAAGGTTTGTTCACCTTAAATCATTAGTCGTTTCATAGCAAGGCATCATTTCATTCAACAAGGTCGAGATGTCTATAGCTTTTAACAAACAGGTTCTTCGAACAAATCATCTATACGTAGTAAAGGGTAGCGATTCTCGATCGTCAATTTGTCCATCATTCTTAATAGAGATGTGATAGTATCTTGACCGTAAGTCAATCCTAGAGAATACAATGGATCCTCTAAGTTGATCAAATAAGTCATGATACAAAGTAAAGGATAACCAATTGTTCAACTGACAGTAGTTGGTATAGAGTCTCATTGATTCTTTCTTTATTCGCGTATGAACAGAATAGGTATTCAAAGAGAAAACACTTGATCAAATGATTCTTTATTAAGGAATCCTTGAGTTTTCAATCTCAACGGAGGTTTATTCAACATGGAATTACATAGATATTAGATAGTGCAAATCCCGGATCAGTACATGGATATAAATTATCGAA
>OOIL02003221.1:0-41861 GCA_900332095.2 Cuscuta campestris
TATATATATATATATATATATATATATATATATATATATATATATATATACACACTCCCTCTGTCCACCATAGATCTTCCCAATAGCCCTTTTTCTTTGTCCATAATAGATCTTCTCATTTCATTTTTTAACAAGTAAAATACCACAACTACCCCCACTTACTTTATTTATTACACCTCACCCATCTCATTTAATACACTCCACCCATTTTTCATTAAGGGTATTATGGTAAACTTTCACCTTTTTTCAACTCTCCTTAAAAACCACCAAAAGTCAAAATGAGAACATCTTAGGCGGACGGAGGGAGTATAATTTAAGCATATAATTCTCAAAAACTTTGACTTCAAAGTCAACTACACTTGCATCTCGTAATAATATACATGAGTGGAGGGATGAGTTAAGTTAGGAAGGATAAGAACTATAAATTTTGCAAACGAATTGAAGTATCTTAAAGGAGACATAGAGTCGGGTAATAAAATACTCCCTCCGTCTACAAATAAACTTCTCGTTCACTATTCACAGGGTCAAACTTTATTTACTTTGTTGTCCTATTTTTGTCACTCATTTGATAAAATAATACTTCCTCCGTCCCAAAAAGATTTACACCTTTCAAAAAAAATTG
Source organism: Cuscuta campestris (assembly GCA_900332095.2). Classification (NCBI taxonomy): domain Eukaryota; kingdom Viridiplantae; phylum Streptophyta; class Magnoliopsida; order Solanales; family Convolvulaceae; genus Cuscuta; species Cuscuta campestris. The sequence continues at coordinate 623 of OOIL02003221.1, forward strand.
CGTCCCACAATCTCCTACTCATTTCTATTAAAAACAACTTTTACCCTTACTTTTTCAAACCCTACCTATCACATCATACCTTTTTCCTAATAATCTACACATCACATCCTACTTTTACCCATCACATCAAGGGTATTTTTGGAAAATCAACACAAAATTATCCCTCCCTTAGCTTCAACTTTAGTCAAAATGGGTAACACTTTATGGGACGGAGGGAGTATAGTCATGTCACATCTAGTTTTGTAAATCTTTTGATATAGTTTTAAAATATGTAATTTTTATTTTAAAAATTAACATCATTTTTCATATAAAATAATTTGAAAATAAATTTAGTTAAACATCGTAACGCCCAACGAAAGTTTATTTGTGGACGGAGGGACTATGAAATATCCAAGGAGGTGAAGAGGCGTGCGTGCCTGCTTGTGTCTCCCAGATATGTACTCTAATTTCCACTATTCCCCAAGTGTTCGTCCTGCTACCTACCCTACGTACCCGGTACACCGTACACATTATGCACATACGCATATTTGGTCTTGGTCTACAATTCTACATGCATATAAACCCAATCCCCCTACAAATAAAATTAAACAAATCCTTTAACGTTATATTAATTGTTAGAGGAATTTACCTAAATAGCACTAAAACATAATGACTTTCCCTAAATAGTACTACATATGTTTTTTTATCAATGTAGCACTTTTAGTCATTATACATTAGTCATTATTCAAATAAATGTTTGCCATCACTGGTCATTATGGATATTATAGAGTGCTATTTAAGGAAGAAAACAATCTAAATGCTATTTACAGAAATGACTTAAGTTTTAGTGCTATTTAGTGCAAATATTTCTAATTGTTACTCTTGTGTTACGTTGGAGACAAACAAATGGACGACGTAAATGAACAAAGCAATCCACTGCTTACAGATACAACAACAACAACAAGAAGAAGAAGCATGTTGGAGAGTGGTGATAATAATAATAATGAAAAGGGTGCATTATTATTATTATCATTATCATTATTGGGGCGTAAGAAGGCTTTCATGGGAGAGTTGATAGAAGTGAACCGCATAGCCATTCCCATGATCCTCGTCACTGTTTCCCAGTTTCTGTTGCGCACCTCTCCCATCCTCATGCTGGGCCACCTCGGGCAGCTCCACCTCTCCGCCGCCTCCATCGCCACCTCTCTCTCCAACGTCACCGGTTACAGTGTTCTTGTAAGCTGCCTTACGCTTTTGATTGAATTGATTCGTTCATACGTCGTCAGTAGTCTAGCAATGCTAGTTATAAGCGTAACGTTGTTGGTTTCGTATTGCATGAAACAGTTTGGAATGTCTGGCGCGCTGGAGACGCTGTGCGGGCAGGCATACGGGGCAGGACAACATCGAAAACTCGCGACGTTCACTTATGGTGCGATTCTCGGCATGTTCCTCGTCTGCATTCCGGTGGCCATACTATGGCTCCTCACGGAGAAGTTGCTGTTGTCACTTGGCCAGGATCCATCCATCGCGGCGGAAGCCGGAAAGTATGCCATCTGGCTCATCCCCACTCTCTTTCCCTACTCCGTACTCCAGTCTCTGGTCCAGTACCTGCTCGCGCAGGGCTTGATCGTTCCCATGGTGTGGAGCGCCGTGGCGTCTCTGTGCCTGCAAGTGCCCATTTGTTGGGTTTTCGTGTTCAAGATGGAGTTGGGGAGTGCAGGAGCTGCATTGTCTATTGGCATTTCTTATTGGGCAAATGTGGTTTTCATTTTATTTTACGTCGCCAAGTCTTCGTCGTCGTTGTCAACGTGTAAAATACCATCATCTTATTGTCATGCCGCCAGTTTCACTAGGGATGCTTTCCTTACCATGGGGGACTCCTTTAAGCTTGCTGTCCCCTCTGCAGTAATGGTCTGGTAATTAAACTCATCCGATCCTAAGTAGTCTTTCTTTGTCATATCATGATGTATGTCATTTGTTAAAAAAACCGGAATGCATGTTTTCAAACAATCGGTTCAACCAAAAGTTTAAGCGTATGGTTCTATGTCCATGAATTTTAAGAGAATTAATGAAATTATTCTTCTTATTTTTTTGCCAGTTTGGAATGGTGGTCATTCGAGTTGATCTTACTATTATCTGGACTCTTGCCAAATCCAAAACTAGAGACATCTGTATTATCTATATGGTATGCTCCTATTTATATTTTCTTTTGAATAATTTACTTAAATAGGACTAAAACATAATGACTTTCCCAATATATGACCATATGTTTTTATTTCCTAATGTAGGACTTTTGGTCATTATGAGTTAGTCATTATTTAAGTAAATGTCCATCATTACTGGACACTATTCCTCCCACTAAGATATTAATAAGTCTTATTTAGGGAATAAAAACATTTAAGTCCTAGATTAGGAAAGTCATTATGTTTTAATCTTATTTGGTGCAAATTTCACTTTTCTTATTTCATTCTTACCATAATTCAATATTCTACATTCTTCAATTAAAATTCTCCATATATCCTGTATATATATACCGATGTAACATTTATTATTCAATAAGATCAATTATTATCTAATTACATCAATTACGTCGCAATTTAAAGGAACCTAACAACTCACGTACGTGCATGCATGCAGCTTTACGACCACTTCTGTCCACTGCAACATTCCTTATTCTTTCGGTGCCGCTGCAAGGTTTCTTAATTCTCCATTTATATATCTATCATCGTCTATCTCCAGATTATTTTTACTCCGTAACGTTTATAGCTATAACAAAAAACTTACTCTAACGGAATTTCTCTATATGATTAGTGTTAGGGTTTCAAATGCCGTCGGAGGACGTAAAGCAGAGGCAGCGAGAGTTGCGGTCTATGCTGTTATAGTCTCTCGAAAAAACCCTAAAATTCGAAATTGACGGCGGGCACCAACGCCAATGCGGTCGTGGCATCCGAGCGACCTCCAAGGACTCCTAAATTGCAAGATTTGATGAAGATTTGCAAAACCCCAATTTTGGATCCAATTTCGAATTTTAGGGTTTTTTCGAGTAGAAAAATTCAGATTCGAGAAGTTACAGGCCAAATTAGAGAAAATTGTTTGGATATTATTGATCCTCGTCTCAAGACGAAGAGAATGACATTGGTCCCACCGAAATCGGAAAAAGTTCATTTTCCGGCGACTTTGACCGGCGGGCGGCGGCGGCGGGGCGTGGAAGAAAAGAAAAGAAGAAATGGGGTCAAATTGAAAATTTTAAAATATATAAAATTCGAATTTGGCCCTAATGGCCGGAAGTTAACCTAGAAACGGGCTAATGGCTCATTAGTGAAAGGATTGTGTAAGTTCAGGGATTTTTGTGAAAGGATTTGAAGTTCAGGTACCACTTCGAAATTCCAGCTAAAGTTCAGGTACCATTTATGAAATTTACTCACTAAGTGTAACATCTTGATGAGCTTGTGCTTTTATAAAATGTGATGATGAGATTAAAATCTTGGCATTGGTTAGGACCATCTTAAATTCTTAATGATTCTGATGGGGAAGAAAAAGTCAATGATATTTGAAAAAAATAGTGTAAACAACTAAACAAGCCATATTTGTTTCTTTAATGAAACATTTTGCTTAGGGAGGGAGGGAGAACATCAAGAACCCGGAGTAATTAATTAACAAGTACGTACGTAGGGAGCAGCTAGGCAGGTAGCAGTGGTAGTACTCCTAACCGGCCCCTCCATTTCCTCTATCAATCAACAAAATGAATAAACAAAGATGCATCGTAATTCATGTCAAAACCTCTTCCCTTCTCAAGTACGGAGTTAAGTGTATGACTTAATAATAATACGGAGTATATTTTAAAAAAGGAAAAATTACCCAAAATAATCCCAACTTTACATGGTTTTTTAAAAATAATCTCACATTTCACTGTGATGCAAAAATAATCCCAACTTTCATTTTGTTGCCTAAAATGAGCATTTCCGTTAACCCTCCGTTAGAAACTTAATGGTGACCCAAAACTGGCAAATTTCAATAAAGTTGGGATTATTATGCATCACAATGAAAGGTGGGATTATTTTTGAAAGACCGGGTAAAGTTGAAATTATTTAGGGTAATTTTTCCTTAAAAAAATTACTGTCTGTCTCCTTTTGATCTTTTAAACTGGCAAACTTTGATAAGAAATTAAATCAAATTGATACTCCTTCCGTCTCTAAAAAAATCATGTTTCAAATTTTGGGTATCTCTAAATACATTTCTATCTATATGTATTATATCTAAGATTCATTGTATTTCTCTTTTATTACATACATGTGTAGTTGTTAGAATATAAATAAGTTTTCCTGGGCCAAAAAATTGTTTTTAGAGTATTTTAGATATTTTAGATAAAATAGAATTATTTTATGAGATGTGTAAAAAATGAAACATTAACTTTTCTTTGGGGACGGAGGGAGTATTAGGTGTGAATACACAAATAAATTCGATCACTTGATTCTTCTTGTAAAATTGTTTCCAAAATAGTGTTCTATCCAATAATATACTCCCTTCCTTAAAAACTTTCCTCTTTCATTTTTTTCCAATTCCCTAAAATACTTCTACTTTCTATTAAAAACCCACTTTTACCCCTACTTTTTCATACCCTACTTATCACATCATATTTTTTCACTAATAACCAAACTATCACATCTTACTTTTACTCATCACATCAAAGGCAAAATTAGAAAGTCAACCAAAATCATACTTTCCTTATTTTTGCCCAAAGTCAAAACATGAACCTTTTAAGGGAAAGGAGGGAGTATATCATCATAAAGTTTTTATTTAACTATAGGATAAATACTTGATTCTGAACTTAAAAGTTAAAACCTGACAATGGTTGTAGCTAGGAGTATAAAATTATATATACTGATCCCTAATAATATTGTACGGGTTGAATCGTCCTTTGGCCTCTTAATAAAAGCTTGTTAGGACGTTTATTGAAAGGCTAGGCGAGGGGGAAGCAAAGCACACATGAAATGAAATCAAAGTGAATTGGTATGATGATGATGAAGAAAAGTAATACTACTACCATTATTATTCTTTGTATAGACGGAGGTGGTGGAATTAGAGCAATCATCCCTGCCCTCATCCTCTCCTATCTTGAGTCCCAGCTTCAGGTAGAGCTCATCACCCGCGGCGGCCTAGCTCGATCATATTATCTTTATAATATACTCTCTCCATCCTAAAAAAAAAAAATGTTCTTGTGTTGAACTTGTTTTTTTGAAGAGTTTTGTTTAATTTGTAGATGGTTAATTATAATAATATGGTGGAAGTTAATATATGTGAAATTTGCATTCAATAGGACTAAAACATAGGACTTAAACTTTTTTATTTGCTAATAAATAAGACTTAATAATGACTTGTGAGAATAATAATGTCCAAGTGATACTGGATATTTAGTTGAATAATGACTAATAGATAACGATAAGTGGTCCTAGAAAATAAAAACATATGGTCCTATACATATTGTATGGATGTCTGTAATATCAATACATGCAATGCAGGAGTTGGACGGGGAGGAGGCGCGGATAGCGGAGTACATGGACGTGATAGGAGGAACCGGCACAGGTGGCCTCATCACCGCCATGCTCACTGCCCCTAATAACAACAACCAACGCCTCCACCGCCGCCGCCGCCCTCTCTTTGCCGCTAAGGACATCCCTCCTTTCTTCCTCCGCCATTTCCCCCTATTTTTCCCTCACATCAAGTACTACGTAATATATTGTATTACCTTACTTTATTGTGAAATTTGCACTGAATACGACTAGAACATAAGTCATTTTCTAATGTAGGAGTTAAACTTTTTTATTCCTTACATGGGACTTAATAATAACTAGTAAAAAGAATAATGTCCAAGTGATAATGGACATTTAGTTGAATAATGACTAATAGATAATGACCAATGGTCCTACATTAGAATAGTCATTATGTTTTAGTCATATTTATGTAAATTAGCCTACTTTATTTTCCCATTCATATATATCCATCTCGATATTACTAGCTAATAAATTGATTGGACCTTATTTTTCAAATAGTTAACGTTTTTCTTTTGTTCAATATATAATTGTATTATAAGAGGGCCATTTGGGGAGGTAATAAACCAGATGAAAGCATCGACGGGGCCTAAATATGATGGAAAATACATTTCCAAACTTGTCAAGGACTTATTTGGAGGCACCAGGTTGCATCAAACCTTGACCAATGTCGTTATTCCTACTTTTGACATAAAGACCCTTCAACCACTCATCTTCAACTCATTTGAGGTACCAACATTACTTCATTAAATTATATTTCAAAGTATATTTTAAAATAAATTCAATTCTACTACATAAATTATAACTAAATATTTTTTCATAATTCACGATCAAAGGGTGTCACAGTTTGACAAAAAGAAATTAAACTATGGTAATCTTTAATTTATGAATGAAAAGAGTTTTTTGAAGCTTTGAAGAAGTACCGTAGAAGCCCCAAGTCATCATATGACATTAGTGACCAATTCGTGGCGTTCAAAAGTTGCCTCTTCATTTGATGTTTTAAAAATGCATCACTTTTACCACTAACTCCATCATATATATACGAAAATTGAGCTGTTTTTTTAATAATTCTGGCTGTCTCTTAGACAATAAAAGATACGATCTTGGATGCAAAGCTATCAGACATATGCATGGGTACCACTGCCACACCAACCCTTCTGCCACCCCACTACTTCAACAACAAAGACTACAAAGGAACCCAAAGAGAATTCAACCTCGTCGACGGATCTCTTGTTGCTAATAACCCCGTACGTATGCATCCATGCAATATATACAAAACATGAGATATCATAATAACCCATTAGTCTTATTAATAATGTCTAATTATTATGTGCTACCTAGACTCTAGTAGCTATCAATGAAGTGGCTAAGCAAGTGCTGAAGGGACACCCAGCCTTCGATCACCAGAGCAAACCCTTGGAACCATCGGGGCGGCGATACATCGTCATATCGATCGGGGCAGGCTCTTGCAAGAAAGAACACAAGTACAACGCCAGAAAGGCAGGAAAGTGGGGACTGTTTGATTGGCTGTTCAATGGGAACTCCATTCCATTAATGGAAGCTTTTCATCAAGCTAGCACAGACATGGTTGATGTCCAGACCTCTGTTCTCTTGTCAGCTCTTCACTCAGACGACAACTGCTACCTCCGAATCCAAGTGTGTTACGTTGTTTTTGTTGTAGTGTATAAGATTGTTTTGTTTTTTTAACTTCAGACTTTTTCTTTTAAGCTTATATTTTTTGGGTTTGCGTGAATGTGTGAGGGTGCAGGATGAGACGTTGTGTGGGGCTTTATCATCAGTGGATATGGCGACTAAGGAGAATATGGAGAGGCTTGTGAGAGTTGGGGAGAATCTATTGAGAAAACCAGTTTGCAAACTTGATAGAGTTACTGGAGAATATAAGCCCGTCCATAATGGAGGAACCAATATGGAAGCACTTAAAAAGTACGTACATCGTTGTTCCACAAACACACACACACACACACACACACAAAATAGTAGGGATATATGAGTTTGATATATACTCACTAAAATTTTTAAATAGAATGACTAGTACTTTCTTTGTCTCATAAAAATGTTTCTCTTTTGACTTTTAAAAAAATGTAAGGAAGCGATATTTTTGTGTTGACTTTCCAAAAATATCTTTGATGTGATAGTTAAAAATAAGATGTGATGGGCAGATTATTAATAAGAACGTATGATGTGATAGATAAAATTGCAATATAATCCTTCAAAAAAATATCATTGCAATCAGGGGCGGGCCTATATATGGGAGGTCCAGGGGTGTCAACCGACACCACTGAATTTTTTAAAAAACAGTATTATGTATTGACAACAATTTTTTATATAATTATTGTGTTATTTTGATTTATTTGAATATTTGAGGAAAACTTATTACTCCGTATATTTTGTTGTGTCTTATTGTGTTTTAAAAAATTAGTTATCTACCATTGTAATAAATATTAACCTCAATATTTTTTAATGCTATCATTTTTTATCATTTTTATAACTAATAATAATGTCATTTAATTGTGTTATTTTAATTATTTAAACGTTAATGATAAAATTTATTACTTTGATTTTTTTATTATTTCTTATTGTGATTTTAAAAGAAATTTGGTGACGCTGTCTCCGAATTCTTGTCACATGCACACAATATTCATCTGAGAAGTTTTGGCCCAATTACTCTTGGCACCGCTCATTGAGAGCCTGAGTCCACCACTGATTGCAATGTACTTTCTTTTTTTTTCGTTCTTGACAAAAAAAATTATTTTTGAATTAAATAACTAGTACTCCTTCCGTCCCAAAAAGTTTGTAACGTTTAGAAAAAATTGCGTCCCGTAAAATCCGTTACATTTCTATTAAAAAACCACTTTTACCCCTTACTTTTTCATACCCTACCTATCACATCATACCTTTTTCCTAATAATCTACCCATTACATCCTACTTTTACTCATCACATCAAGGGTATTTTTGGAAAGTCAATAACAAAATATCTCTCCTTTAATTTCCCAAAAAGTCAAACCGTCTCATTCTTTTTGGGACGGAGGGAGTATAACCAAAGAAGATCATTACAATATACTATATATATATATATATATATATATATATATATATATATATATATATATATATATATATATATATTGGTTCTGGTGAGAATGCGATCTTAGGAGAGAAATGAGAATGAATCTGGTGCTTTAGATTGTGCGATCTAAGGGTCAGGATTGCATCAAAATTAGATGCAACAAAATGGTTTGAAAATGCATCACGACGAAATGCATCATAATCTTTTGAAAATGCACTATCTCAAAACCTGAGCGCAAGATGCAATCTGAGCCGCACGATGCATCAGATCTAACGGCTAGATTTCATTCTCATTTCTCTTCACAAGGTGCATTCTCATAGGAACCAGCCCCTAAGATTCATTCTCACAATCTAAAGCACCAGATTCATTCTCATTTCTCTCCTAAGATTGCATTCTCACCAGAACCAAAATATATATATATATATATATATATATATATATATATATATATATATATATATATATATATATATATATATATATATATATATATATATATATATATTATTGACAGGTTCGCAAAGATGTTATCAGATGAAAGGAAATTGCGGCAATCACAAATGGCTCTCCCTTTGAGTGATTACATTCATAGCTAGCTGATGAGTACGTATTTATGACTCTTATTTTAGACTTCCCTATTTGTTTGAATTGAATATATGTACCCTCCTCACACCATAGCATAGTGTCTCTTAAAGTTCTTTCTCTATTGACCTTTTGAGAATTTATGAAAGAGAATTTGCGATCATTTTTTTATCTTTACTACGGAGTATTTTTTAATCACATAAAATAAAAGATCCGTTAGAATATAAAAAATATTTCCTTGGCCACAATCACAAGCTTGAGCTTTTGGTTGAAATGATTTATTGACATGGAATCAGAGCCTTATCGACTAAAAGGTCACGGGTTCGAAACTTAACATCACCCAAATTAAAAAATTTAAGGATTCACATGCAAGACTCGAAAAAGACTACGCCTGCAAGTGAGGGGGCGTAGTAAAAAACATTATTTTCTTGGCCACAGCCACAAGCTTGACCTTTTGGTTGAATTGGTTCATTGACAAGATCCTTTCTCACTCTTAGTATATTTGTCTATTTTAATTTTTTTATCTCGTTGAAAATGTTCAAAATTTAATTTCAATATACTAAAACGAATTGCAAATCGCGAGTAACCGAAAGTCAAAATTGAAGAATTTGAACTGAACAAATATATTCAGGCAAAATAGTACTTAAAGAATGATCCTGAAAACATGACATCGTACTCAACTTTAGAAAAACTAAAAGAGAGATCAGACAAGTTGGAGAAGAAAAGGAACAGGTAGACATATTGAAGAGGTTATTGACGAAAGTAAGGTAAGAAGCCCAAAAGGGCAGTTGTAAAACTAAAAGAAAAAAAAGTTTTTGGGCCTATAATTTTGGATCCAACAAGAATACGACCCGTCCCTTTCCAACCCCGTCTGCACCCGCACTCCCATTATACGGAATCCAATGCCTCTCAGTGGGCCCATACGGACCCAAAAATTAAACAGAATATTTCCTCTTTTCTTTTTTGAAAAATGTTAAGGATACACCAAATTAGGTGTACCCTATTTGTCCCCCACCCCTTTCTCCACCACATAAATAGGCAAAAAACTTAAAAATAAATAAATAATGAAAAATGAAATAAAAATGTGTGGTGGAGAAGGGGGTGGAGGACAAATGGAGTACACCTTTGGTGTACCCATAGCATTATTGCTCTTTTTTTTACTTAATTTCTCCACTCTGGAATCTAAGGATGGTTTCTGATAGGACTAAAATATAATAAAATTAAAACATAATGACTAAAACATAATTTCACTTTTGAGTAATTTACTTAAATAGGACTAAAACATAATGACTTTCCGAATGTAGAACTTTTGGTCATTATGAATTAGTCATTATTGAAGTAAATGTCCATCATTACTGGACATTATTCATAACACTAAGACATTAATAAGTCATATTTAGGGAATAAAAAAGTTTAAGTCATAGATTAGGAAAGTTATTATATTTTAATCTTATTTAGTACAAATTTCACTTTATGATTCTCCTGATAATCTCGGGGATGAAGCTCATCTTTTTGAATTCGTGGAACGAAAACCCCTGGCGCCTCCACACCCCAACCAGTTGAAGTAAGTCATGATATAATCTTAATTTAATATTTTGAAAAAATGTTTCGTGTCCGGTGGATACAAAGAGTAATTATAAAGAATAGAACTCTTGGGCTAATGTTGTTGGATTTGATCCTAAGATCAATAGCTTGACATCCTTTTCAGCTACTAGTGGGATTCAACTAGACTGTAGTTGTTGAAATGTGGCCATGCATGTACTTACACAAGTACCGGTGAAAAAAGGAAGGAAATGTACGTAAATACTCCGTACCCGTTTTCTGCTTCCCCGCCCATTGATTATTGGTTGTATTTTATTGTAGGGATAGAGAAAACTCCGTTTGTTTTCAACTTTTCACCAGTGTTGACCTCTTTTCTTTAATTAAAAAAATCAGCTTGATTTCTTCTTCAATACTTTTATATTGATTTCTCGAGTTCTCAAAAACTGAATATGTATAGATATAAGTAAATACTCAATCCGTTCTAAAAACAATTGCAACATTAGATCAAGCAATGTTAGAGTCACAACTAATTTAGACACAAATTATATAAGTTTATCATTTGTGAATTTAAATTTTAATTTTTTAATTATTTGAAATCATTTAATTTACCTAGAAAAATGCACAAATTGTAAGTTTGTATAATTTGTGTCTAAATTGTTTGTGGTTCTTCCATTACTCGCAACATTATGTTAAACGAAGCAAATCTTTCTCTCTTTCTTTTTAGCCATCCAAAAATTACTTTCCTGTTTCTTATTTTGGCAACATTATTTTAATGAATGTACTATTATACTCCTACCTTTTTATCTACATTATTTACTTTATTCCATCACATTAAAAATAAAATATGAAAAATCTTTATTAAAGTTTTTAGTTTTTTCTTAATCTCTGTCAAGTAAAACTGGAAACAAAATTTTTGTCATTAAGATGGTATTAAACAATGTTTTTCTTTTAATTTTCTCCACTTATTGTCATTAAAAATTATAATATCCCATCTTGTTTTTTAGAGTGTTTGATCTAATTTTTAATATATGATCAAGTTTTTATACCATTATTTTATAGCGTACATGATCAAGCCTTTTAATACAATATAAATTTATTTTAAAATTTTATACCATTTTTAAATAAATTGAATTTAGAATAGCAATCAAACTCTATTTATTTACGGAGTATTTTTTTTAGTGAGACTGATTTTAGAGGGAAGAGTATTATTTTTTGAAATAGTTGAAAAACTAGTTGTAGGACAAGTCGCATGTGGCAGAGTTTATTTCCATGCCGAGCCCATTTCAATATCGTATTTAATCCCACATGTGCTGTTTACCTCCATTTCGGCACCATTGATATAATTACGAGTGTGCCCCGAGTCATTTTTTAAATAACCTCCCCGCAAAAACAAATTCCTGCCCCCAGTCAAAAAAAATTCAAACTAAAAACTGATAATTATACTCCCTCCAACCTAAAAAATGATACACGGATATTTTATTTCCTTTCTAAAAAATCCCATAAAAGCTTGCTTGTTTAGAAAAAAATGATATTCCCTTCATCCCTAAATAGATTACAAATTGCACATTACGGAGTATGAAGAAAAATTGTTTACTTTCTAAAATTATTTTATTTACAAATTGGTATAGTAATAAGATATAAAATTTACATATTAAAAAACTACGTCAAAAGTTCTACAAAATTTTATTTTATCAAACAAAAGTTATCGAGAGGAGAAAAAAAGTTGTAATCTATTTAGGGACGGATGGAGTATTTTATTCCTTTTCTATCTTTTGCACCATTTTCAATCACACATTTTAACTTTTCTAAAATTTTATGTCAAGTCAACCAAAAACGATATAAGAAGTCACAAGTTCAATTTTCTCCGTAGGAATAACTCTCAAAATATCAATAGGTTGAAACAGTGGCGGAGCCAAAGAATACTTCATGGGGGGGGGGCAAAAATTCAATTAATAAATAAACCAAATTCATAACAGTAACTACCATATTTGGCTAAGTACAATTAAACATACCTTCTATTTGTGCAAAGGAGTAAGAAATGTTTGAAGCCGCAAAAAAAATTTTCGAGATGTCAACTTTTGAAAGTGCTGCATAATAACTTCATCATCAATGATCTTAAAAATTTCTTTCTCAAAGAAGCACATCAGACAATCTGATAAAAGCTCATCCCCTAAACAGTTGCGTAAATCAGTCTTGACAAATTCTTTTTCATTGTCTCTATTACTTACAAATTCTAAATTCTTCTTTTATCTAGTAACAAATTTATTCATCTCACGTCTCAAAATTTCTTGATTCAATAATAAAGTAACAAAATAAAATATATATCAATAACCTTAAAAGTTAAAACAACAATTTCATATATCTTAATCTCTAGAACTTGAAATTACATTAACATTTGTGAAATATTTAAATATCAACAAACACACTACAACCACGGAACAAAATAAATATTCAAAATTCAAAACCTAATTTAGCAATATTCAAAAACTCAAATATTAAGAAACAAATCTCGAAAAATATCGGTTCTTCTGCAGCCTTCACCCGGAATTTGGAGTAATTGTCTTCCGTCTTCTAGAGTTCAGCAATCGCCAATGGCCAATCAGCAGCATTCGTGTTTTTTTGTTCAATCCTCATCCTCCGTTTTTAAAATTTTTTGGGCATTTGGAGATTTGGGTTACTTGCAGTACTGGGCCGTGGATTGTTGGGCTATGTCAAATGGATTTTTTAAACCCATTCACCAAAACGACGGGTCTATATTTTTTTTCTTCCGCCGAGGGTACCATAACCCATCATCGCCGGAATTTCGCCGGGGGGCACTTGCGCCGGCATGCCCCTCCTCCTCCGCCCCTGGGTTGAAACAATATATATGAAGGTAAGATATTGTTACTCCATATTAAAAATGATATGCTTCGTCTCGTACGTCATTCAGTATTACGGAGTATTTTTTTTATTTGTGTACATATTTACTGATGTAATGTTTTGTTTTATTTATTTCAAAACTTGTTTGATACGGAGTATAAAATTTATTTTTTTATTATAATTTTAAATTGCCTTTTTTTTTAAAAAAAATGGAGGTGGTGCCTTCGAAGTTCGAACTCATGCGCCTAATTACTTGTGCCTCCCTTCATATACATGGTAACTAGATCCGTCGTTGCGAATGTCAACGAACTACGGAGTAATATTTTGTGTCAGTACGAAGCATTAAAATGTGTGTGCATGTCTTTAGTGTACAAATAAAATACAAATTTTTGGGCATTTGTTTTTAAATGGTCCATATTTTTGAAATGGTTGTATTTACATGAGCTTGTCCCGTTATGGTCCTAAATTAAATGAACCCATGATGTGCCCCAATACCATCAAATTGTTGACTGATGTGCTCCAAATCTGGTGTGACTTCATTGATTAATTTAAATTTTTATTTAGTACTGCCACAAATGTCATGAGTGACGAGAATGCCATAGTTGATTAAATAAAATAAGGAAAAAGTATGAGAAATTTATACAAACACGACCCACAGGATCAGTCCTATTAACTTAAACGTTTACTGTGCCAAAGTACACTGTTTATCTACGGTTAACAAAAAGGGAATACTCCGTCCCCAATTTAATTACAAATTGCGGGTTACGGAGTAAGATTTCTTACTTTTTGAAATTATTTTATTTACAAATTGGTATATCAATAAGATATAAAAATTACATATTAAAAAACTACGTCAAAAGTTCTACAAAACAAGAGGTGACAAGAATATTTAATTTTATCAAATACTTAATGAAATGGCGTAAACAAACAAAAGTTATCGAGAAGAGAGAAAAAGAAAATTGTAATCTATTTAGTGACGGAGGGAGTATAAAAGAAGAAAGGTGATGCATTTACATGGAATTCAAACCGTAACACTATGTTTAGTTCAAGGAATTTGAAAGGGAAAAGAAAAGAAAATGAAGTAGAAAACCATTTTTCTTATTTGGTTAGAGGGGAAAAGAAAGGAAAAGTGGAAGGAAAAGAAAATGAGGAGGCAAAATGTACCAAGTGGAGGGAAAATCAAATTTCTTCCATTTTGGTGAGGAATACGAGAGAAAACCATTTTCTTTTCTTTTGCTTCCAAAATTCTTGAGCCAAACATAGTGTAAAGGAAACTATATTCCATGATTCCCATATTGAAATTAGTTCGAAAGGTGTTGCATTTATATGGAGTCACATTGAGTTGACGGGACATTGGGACAACAATAGACTCGCGTTTCCACCCCTAACATCTCCAACAATAAGGCTCTAATAAGAAAGGAGCCGAAGAAGCTCAGGCTCCCATATGTTGGATATGGTCTTGTCTGATTTGATTTGAATGTAGTTATGTTTAAAGTTATTTTTGAATATATTTGACCTGAACTGATTTCAATAAGATTAAGTAATAAGAATAAATTGAATAAATATACTCAAAGTAGGGGTGGTGAAGCCAATTAGGGCCGGGCACTTCGTGCCAGAAAAGGAAAGAACACTCTATAAATGAAGAAGGGTTGAGTGGTAGAGATCATCTTGAACTAAGCATGAAAAAGCATATTAAAGAATAACAAGAGTCTTGAATACTCCGACGATTACTTCCTGCTTCTAAGTTATTTCGTTCTCGAGAGTTGGATGGAGACAATAAAGATGCTAGGGAGTGCTCATTTGAGCAGAAATATCGATCTTACTTTGAGTGTGTAGGAAATGGGAACTCTCATCCACACATTGGCATACAATAGCAAACTTAGCCATCAATATCTTATTAAATGGACTTTTTCTGGTGGTCTTTAGTTCCAAAATAAAGTTCTCATCACTCTAATTAAAATTGTCTTTCATGACAAAGAGCACTAACACTAAATTTAAATTGGTTTCATATGAGAACTACTTTTTCAATTAACCTGAATATTTTGTAAATTTTCAAATGTAAGATTAAGTTTAATGAAACTAAAATCAAATATTGTCATTAACGTTAAAAGAAAATATTAAAGCTGTCAAACGAACACCTTATCTATTTTGGCTCCAAACACACGCTCTTTGAAGTGCTCACGGGAAAAATGAAATAGATAACGGATACCCCATTTGCGATTGTTGTAATCCTAATTTAATCCGTCGTTAAGTGAAGACAGCTAATTTGTTTTAACCCAACTTTACAGCGAATTAGTCAGACGGTAAGAACGCTATTTCCGTGAATCCCAGTCCAAACAAACTCACACGCGAGAGGGCCGCCGTTCCGGGTTTTCGGCCGATTTCAAGTACACGTGGCTAACGTCGCCATTGATGAGACGTTACTTTCTGGCCGGAATCGGGAGCTAAACGGCGCGTCAAATATTCCGTTTGTTAAAGCCGGATCAGTGCCTTTCCCCGTTATTCTTAACGACGTTAGGACACGGACCACATGCCCAGCCAAACCCGTTCGTATAAAAGCGATCGGGGGACCCGTTTGGCGGAATGGCATTCAGCTGCCATCACCATTTTCATCACCATCTTCTCTCTCTCTCTCTCTTCTCTCTAGCGGGATGAATATCATTCGAGAACCTGGTGAAGTTCGATTTTTCTGATCGAGCCTTTTCGGTTGGTATATGATGGGAAGGAATGTGGAGAAGTCGAACGGGATCGGAGAAGTTGCGGGGAATGAGATGCCGGAGATAGGCGTGATGACGACGCCGAATACTCCAGAGGCGGCGACGGACGCCGACGCGGAACCGGTCGTGGTTAAAAAGAGGAAGATATCGGATGAAGATCTGGAGCCGTCTCTGGCGCCGGCACCGCCACAACCGGGAAACAGCGGTGGAGATCCGGCTATTCCCGAGGAATGTGCATCGCCGGAGATCAGACATCCAGTTTCGAGCCTCAACGTCGATGAAGAGGCTCAGGCGTCTGGTTGCTCAAGCTATGCGGAGTCCATCGCTAGAGGAAAGTCCGAAATCGCAGATCTGGAGGTTCGTCGTGTTTAATCCTTCCATTTATCCTTTTCTATCTGGTGTTTCGATTTACAACGACAAGCATTTTATTAAGTCTTGATCGAGTCGATTTATTTTGGCTTGCAGGAGGAGGAAGAGGAAAGTACTGGAGAGTTCGAGGCGGCGCCTTCATGGAATTCCGAGTGCTCAGAGAGGTACAATTTCCTCTTACTTTAATGCGGACTTCAATTTTCCATTTATTGACAGAGAATAAATGCATCACGTCCTTTCCAATTTAAAAACCAAAATTCGAGTGAACTTGATTCTGTTCATTGGCCGGCCCGCTTATTTAATTCTCCAATTAGATTCTCATCTCGATATATAAAGCGTATTCTGCAGTGGAAAAACGACGCCGTTAAGAGAACATGAAACGGAGTCCGACGAGCTGAGCTCGAATGGGACGCCGCCGCAGTGGCCGCCTGGTGATCAGTCGAATTCTCATGTCAATGCAATCCGGGCGAACATTCCGTCCGCTGCTGAACTCGAGGATTTCTTCTCCGTTGCCGAACAGAAAATTCAGAAAAGCTTTGAGGACAAGTACGACGGACAGTTTTCATTATCTATATACATACTCCAAAATTTATTTGTAAATTTATACACACGCATTGTATGTGCGTATTTGCAGGTATAACTTTGATGTTGTGAATGAAAAGCCGTTGGAAGGTCGTTACGAGTGGGTTCAATCAGTGCAGCCATATAACAAAGATGAAGAAGAAGAAGAAGAAGATTCATCGCCATCAACAGCAATTCCAAAGAAGGTGTGAGAACAAATATAATGAATGTCGTCGTCGTCTCAAGTCTCAATATATATAATGGTAGCAGCAGCAGCCATTTATTTTTAAACTTTTCTAAAGTTGGGTCTTTTTAGCGCTTTTTCCAGAATCATTCACCTTTTTAGGGTTCTTCTTTCGTGCATGATTGTGTGTGTGTACAGCTAGCTACCTAGCAGCTCTAGGATCGAGGTAGTTGAATTGATTGGACATGGACCCTTCCTTTATAAAATCTCCAAATTAAAAGTTCTGTGATATTATGCATGTTTTCAGATCACTATATATACTCCGAGTTTAACTTAATTAGATTTAACCCAACGCATCTATAGACTATAGTAGTTAATTTAAAGCTAATCTGCAAAGTCAAATCTTTAAAATAGCTTTAATTTATCATAATTTACGTCCATGCCATGCAATACACCACACATACATGCTAATTAAGTTGTTAAGCCACTTCAAGCTAAGAATGAATATTTTCAATTGATAAATGTGTGAGAGTACATCCGTATAAATACATGAGGCTTAGTACTCCTAATCATGGTAAGAGTGTATAATAAGAAACCTATACAAATGGTAACTACCAATGATACAATAAATATATTTAACATAAATAAAAAATACTTCGGCTATGTCGGATGCGGTGGAGGATGAATCCCAAGATTAGTGCGAAAATCCATGAAGAGTACTGATGGAAGTCCTTTGTTGAGTATATAGCATATTGGGAGGAAGATGGTACATGAAGAACTCTGATATGTCCAAGTGCTACTTTGTCTCGAACGAAGTGAATGTCTACTTCGACATGTTTAGTGTGCTAGTGCTGAACAAGATTGGTGGAGACATAGACTCCATTGATATTATCACAGAACACTAGGGTGGCTCGCTGCAGAGGGTGTTGAAGCTCAAGTAGAAGATTCCGTATCCAGCTCGTCTCGGCAACGGCGTTGGCAACCGCACGATACTCGGCCTCGGCACTCGACCGTGAAGTCGTGGCTTGCCGCTTGGATGACCATGAAACTAGGTTATCTCCAAGACACGGTAGCCAGAGGTAGATCATCGTGTGTCCGGACATCCGGCTCAATCGGCATCTGAGTAAGCCTGTAAGAAATCTGTACGAGAGTGTAGCAAATATTTTGGGACGGAGGGAGTATTAACCTACATATCACATCATACTTTTTCATTATTAATCTACCCATCATATCATACTTTTATACATCAAATCCAAAGACATTTTTGGAAAGTCCACCCTAAAATACACTATTCTTAAATCTTTTAAAATTCAAAACCAGAAACATTTTGTGGGACGAAGGAAATATTATTGAAGGGAAAATTACTTGTATAACATTCTCTCCCTACCATAGAACTTTAATAATGCGGATTATAATATTTGATTGAATTTAAATTAAGTTTTAATATAGTAAAACATTACAAGGTCGTAGTTGGGTGGGCGCGGTCTGTGACGGTCGTAGTTGGGTGGGCGCGGTAGTATCACGAACCGCTCTTATTAAAATAGTTCGGTAACGGTACAGGATGGACACCAAAACTATTTTTTATCATACCGTTCTGAAATGGAACAGTACTATACCATGCTCATGCTCAAACTGTGCCAAAAAATTAAACATGCATCATTCAAATAATATTAAAACAATGGTACAACTTTGTTAAAAAGGTAATGATTCTGAACTTTAAAGGATCATAAACATAAAGAATAAAAGATAAAAGTAGGATGTGATGAATAGATTTATTAAATAATAGAATAATTGTATTACTCACGGAAATAATAGAATACAAGATGGAGTATAAATAGGAGGGAATACAATCTCAACTAGGACTAGGAAAAAGCTAACTTAAATACAAAGTCTATCATAATTAATATTGACTATAATTAATTGTCTAACATTTCCATTAAGCTGAACTCGTGTTACAAGTGGAAGCTTAGAAACAAGAGCCTGGAACCGCGGATTAGATATTCATTGTGTGACGAACAAGCGTGATAGCAGATGTACTGAGCTTTTTAAGCTCTCGAACTCTAGAAGAAATAGAGACAAATGTAGCTTTGCGTGCAGCTCTTCGATCAAGTATAAAAAAAATTAAGAAAGAGAGGGAGAGATAGATAATGGATGGCGGCTGTTAGGCACGCTCGTCGAGACCCGTGGCGGCTGTTAGGCACGCACATAGTTTATTTTTAAGAGAAAGAGAGAAGGATAAGAGACGACGATGCCATGATTTTTGGTGGTAGATCATCGATGAAGAAGGGTGGTGGTGGCGCACGGTCGTAGAAGAAGGGAGACTAGGTTTTTGAGAAGAGATACCTTAGCTTTGATATCATATTGAATAATGGAACAATTGTACTCCCTCCATCCCACAAAAAAGTTCCCATTTTGAATAGTATTTAGTCAAATATTTACACGCTTTGACTACAAATTGTGAGAAAGGTATATTGAATTATAAAATAAATTTAATATAATTGGATTCATTTTAGGATCTAGTTTTGATATCTCAAATTTTTGTAGCATTTCTTTATTTAGATTATATTTAATTTATGGTCAAAGCATGTAACTGTTTGAACAATTTATGGTCAAAATGGGAATTTTTTTGTGGGACGGAGGGAGTATTACTCAAGAAAATAATAGAATATAAGGTAGAGTATATATAGATGGGAATATAATTAATTAGGACTAAGAAAAAGCTAACTAAACTACAAAGTCTACCATAATTAATATTGACTATAATTAATTGTCTAACAAGATTAATACTCCGTCCGTCCCACAAAATCTTTTTGCCTTTCTTTTTTTAACTGTCTCAATAAACCTTTCTAATTTTTATTAAAATGCCACATTTACCCGTACTAATTCTTAACCTACATATCACATCATATTTTTTCACTATTAATCTAGCGTCACGTCTACTTTTATCCATCACATTCAAAGACATTTTCAGAAAGTCAACACCAAACACACTTCCTTTAAAAGTCAAAACCAGAATGGCTTTGTGGGGCGGAGAGAGTAGTAAATAGATGTGATGTGATAGATAAGTTAACAATTAGTAGAGTAAAACTAACTTTTTTTATAGAAATACGAAAAAAAAATTGGGATGGATGAAAAAAAGATAAGAGAAAAATTTTGTGGGATAAATGTAGTAATCCCTCTGTCCACAAATAAACTTCCCGTTGGACGTTACGATTTTTGACTGAAGTGATTTTCAAATCATTTTATATGAAAAATGGTGTAAAATTTAAAAATAAAAATTGCATATTAAAAAACTACATAACAAAAGAGCTACAAAACTAAAGACGACATGGCTATATTATTTTATCAAATGAGTTACGAAAATAGGTGAACAAAATGAATAAAGTTTGATCCTGTGAATAGTGAACGAGAAATTTTGTGGACGGAGGGAGTATAAAAAAAAGGAGGGGAAGCGATGATGGGCAATCATATATTCGCGAGCAAAGCCTGTCACTTGATGTGTGTTACGGGAGGGGCGTGAAGGAGGACAGTCAAGCTCTTTCTCACGCCTCATAACACATGGTGTGTCATCTGGTTATGCACATACCACACGTCTGGCCTGTAGGAGTTAACTGTGGTGCAGAGCAAGAGCCCATCAATAAATAAAGGGAAAAAAACAGACATCATTTCTTACTCAAGCTAGCTAAGCAATCTTCTTTGGGTCTTGTGATGTGAACAAGTGGTGAAAACCCTAAAATTGTTAATTTTGGCAACAAATTCCAATGTTTCCCAGTTTGTAATGTTTCCAAATCATGCGGGCCATGTGTAATAATAGAGATCTAGCTGATTTTTTTATACTCCCACCACCACCTCGTGGTTAAGAAGAATGAGTTATACTCTCATCTGATAGAGTTATATGTTTTTATACTTCTTTTTCTTGTGAACACTATATCTGCTTAAACGATGAATTGAGTTTTACTATTAAGGGAAAAAGTTATCATCTTCATTAAGGTTAGTAATAATTTGTTTTGAATAATTCTTTTTTCTTGCATAATTTCAAAAAATATAATTTTTTATGTATATTTTTAAAATTATAAAGGTAAAAGTGGCGACATAACATAGGAACAATCGGAACATAGACCTGTTAGGCTCAATAGACCGGATCCATGCACCAAGCCGAGTGGGCAAGCCCGCGAGGTTAAGGGACAAAAACGATGAAAAGTACACATAGGTGGAGAAAATGTTAAAGCATGCAAAAAAAAGTCCAAAGAGGGAGGCCAAACAAGGAGTGTGGGCCCAATACAAGGAGTCACTCCTTGTGACTGGCCGGTCAACATGGCTAAGATACTCGACATGGTGACCTTTCACGAGATCATCTGATTGGTGACGGAAACACAAATCGCTCAAATATCAACTCTACATTGCCTTGATGGTAAAGAAATGGCAAGTGCACTAAGAATAGAGACATACCTATTTTTGACTAGGGGCATTTCTTTGCAAAACCTGGAAACTATGTTTTTTTTATGTATCTATACACAAAATTAATCGCCAAATACGATCAACGATCAAAGTGAAAGAAAAACTATATACATTATAGAGCATGTATTTATACAATCTCAAGAGATGGAGCTGATCTAGTGGACACTGATCCCCTGTTGGAGGCTCCAGCTGCCTTATGAAATGAATATGGAGTAATGGATCTTGATGAACTCTCCCCTTTCATAGTATGCAAAAACAGCGCTTTCACAATCTGTTTGAACTTTCGTTTATACGTCGGGAACTTGGATACACTTCTTACCATTCCCACCATTCTGCCATATATAACAATCCATTCCAATGTTTAGGCCTAGGTAATCATGTTCTTATATGTTAGTGCAAATGAAAGATTTTGTAGTGAACTAAGGGCAATACCTTCGACTGATGCCTTCGATTTGAGCAGCGCGAAGCAAGTCTTGAGGAGTGGACCCACCATTCTCCCAAGCGCGAAATCGGTCAGCATTGCCTCCCAAGAGCACAACTTTCTCAAGGAACCGCATCTCCCCTTCGGACAAAGACAAGACTTTGATCTGCTCTTTGAGGTCCATGACTGGTTGGAAGAACCACTCTAGCAACCGGTCTTGGGGTCTGTTGAGATAGGTGATCTCAAGATTGTCAAGAAGCAGCAGCCCTTCTGATCCAGCCTTGATGGAGGACAATATGATCTGCAAGAATGTGTAACATGGCAACCCAATGTTTATGATGTCACAAGCATTACTGTTTTCGTGTTTCTTGACCCTCTTCACCCAGTCTTCAAGATCAGCTGGCGTGATCACGTTTGAATCAAGTAATTCCTTCCCTCTTATCTCGCAAGTCTTTATCAGGTTTTGCCATACCTGTTTGCAAATCATACACGCACTTTTCTTGAACTCTGTGAAAGTCAAACCCAGAATACTTTTCTGGGACTGCGAAAAAAGAAAGAGGGATAAGAAACCTGAACCATCTTCACTTCTTGTATAACCTCCTTGACAGATCTTGATGATGTCAAGCTGGGCACTAGCATTGCAGGTGCTTCGCCGAATACTGCATTTAGTTTTCCTTGACTGAAACGGTTTCTTCTAACAGACAACTCTGTTGTGTCAGAACCCTTCTTTTTCCTATACCGTGGCCTGGCTTTAAGAAAAGATTAGTTAGCAATAAATATGACAAGAACAACAAACAAACCAAGTACAGATATGAAGAAGGGTATACACTCACTTTGGGAGGAAAGACCCCTCGCGAAGATAAAGCCAATCATTTGTGTACTCGTCGAATTCTGCCACCATTGCAATGACATATGCAACACCTCTCCGGACAGACCTTTCCTATAACAAATGAGACAAACTTAAATTCATAACAGAAAACATTTTGTGTTACATCTCAAAAATGAGACAGTTAGAATGTAAGAAAACATGAAAGTTACCTGATAAACAACAACGGCTCCGTGTAGGCCGATGAAGAAACTTGAAAAAACAGAGAGGATGATGCTCCCAAGAACAACAAGTGGCCACATTAGTATTGTCAGCCCAGCAATGGGTATGCAGGCTGTTTCCAAGAATGGGCCTTCCCGGCTTATCAGATCATGGATCAATCTGTACCATCCCTTTACCAGCATGTATGGGCTCTTCACCACCGCTATTGCCGTGTATAGAGGAATTTCCACAACTAGGCCCATCAGCCCGACCATTATACATCCCGGCACGTGTATAAATCTGCATCTCAATTGTATTAGAATAGATGCTCTAGTAGAGAGGATAAACATAATTTAATCCCTACTTTAATTTGTTTTTTTCATATATATGTCCTCGCTTACTTAATGTTCTCATTTTCTTTTTGAGATGAGTTTGAGAAAGATGAAATTGTGCGGTTTAGATTTATACATATAAGAAAAATGATATAAACCACACATGCCTTGTCCTTAAGGCTATGTTTGGTTCAAGGAATATGAAAGCCAAAAGAAAAGAAAATGAGATGGAAAACAATTTTTTTCTCTTCAATCCTAATTCTTTGAACCAAACATAGTGTAAAAGGAAATGAGAACATTATTTAAGGACAATCCAAAGTCTTTGTCAAGAGTTGGAACATTCAAACATAATAACTTATTGTTCTCTTTGCCAACATTGAGCCCACACGTATTGTCTTTGTCAAATTTAGAAACCAAAGACTTCCATTTTCAGATAGATATGGAACCTAACCACCCATTAATTAGTCAGCTCGCCAACTGAATCTACTTTTATTTCTAGAAGTTGAAACCATACACAATTTTTTTAATGGCAATTAGCCTATCAACAATATCATACTTTTAGCCAAACACAACTTAACTTATTTTTAACGTAACCACCATGCCAAACCAAACCAAACCATACCTGAAAGGTTGAAGGTCAAGAGAGGCTGGCGATTCACGCAGCTCTTTCATGTAGAGTGGATATGAATGGTAGCAAAAATCACCGAAATCTCGTACCACAGTACAGCTCCCTTTGATTGTCCCCCACGTACCATCCTAAGCAATCAAAATTTTCAGCATTTTTTCAAAACTCTGCGAAAACGTTCGCAATTAACGAGACAAACCGAGACGAAATTGACGAGTGGAACGTACCACAATGCAATGGAGGAACCTCTTGGACACGTCGTCGTGTCTGAAGGCCTCAAAAGCAGAGACCCAAGGGGTGAAGAAGCCATATCCAACCCCCACAAGAACACTTCCAGCTATGCTCAAACCCACCCATATGGTCAGCAAAACCGGCAGACCAACCAGGAAAGCAACCTTAAGTGGCGCGTCAAACCTCTTTGTCCTGAAAACAAAAAAAAAACAGCAAATTAAAAACAAGAAACATACAGTAAACATGTTAAAAACTCAAACTTTGTAACTGAAATTGGAAGAAAACACACTTGATAATGGCGTGAACGGTCCAGAAGGCGTGTGCAGGGAAGAGGAGTAGAATAACCCCAAGGTTTCCTATGATCAAAATGAGGCCAGCAATTGGACCGACCAACAAACCTGCAAAAAAGAAAATGACAAAGGGAAATTCAAGAAAATGAAAGAATTTAGAAACCCAGAGAGGAATTGAAACGAACAAGTATGAAGATCAATTAGGGGACGAATTAACTTTTGAGTGCGCCCAAAGAGAGGGCAGCGCAGAAGGCTAAAATAACATAAAGGGGCTTCACCCAATCTTCCAAGCCAGATGACATATCGTCTTTGATGGTTTCTGAGAGTTAAACTTAGAAGTCAGCAACTCTTATAGTCCACTCTAGGGGTGTACACGGGTGTAGAATCCCACAGGATTGGAACGAACACTATGTTTGGTTCAAAGAATTTGAAAGGAAAAAGAAAAGAAAACTAAGTGGAAAATAAATTTTCAAGTTTAGTTGGAAAGGAAAAGTGTAAGGAAAAGAAAATGAGAAGACAAATGTGTTAAGTGGAGAGAAAACAAAATCTCTCCCATTTTGATGAGAAAAATGAGAGAAAATCATTTTCTTTTCTTTTTCTTCCAAAATTCTTGAACCAAACATAATGGAAAAATCGAAAGTTTGGAATCACATATGTTATGTTTGGTTTAAGAAATTTGAGGGTAAAAGAAAAGAAAATGAGAAAGAAAACATTTTTCTTGTTTGATTAGAGTATAAAAAAACAAAAGTAAGAAACAAAATATACTCCATACTAAGAAGAGAGAAAACCAAATTTTTTACATTTTAGTAAAGAAACTGAGGAACAACTATTTTCTTTACTTTTCTTCAAAATTCCTTGAACCAAATATAGCGCTAAAGCATAAGACTGGAAAAACTACCTCTTAGATTCCGGTCTGGATCGATTTGGACTTATTTTTTCTAATCCGTCCAGGTAAAAACCAGAAAATCAAAATCTATTTTTTTTAAATATTTTTCTCAATTTATTTTAACTTATTTTTTGGGGAATGTAGCTTGATTTGAATTTATTTAATCCTAATCTTATATTTTATATTCATTGGACGTGTTTCAAGAAATTATGTTAATGTAACATATTTTTATCAACAATGTGATAAGTTTAAATTGAGTTTTATACTTATATTATACGGAGTAGTACTTTAAAGTATTTCATTTTTACCAAGAATGAATTACATGCCTGAGTATCTAAAACTCTAAATTGAAATATCATACTTCAATTTTTTAGAAACAATTTTAATTTTTTATGAAGATTCTTGGATAAATGTCAATGATTGCAATTACAGGATATAAAAGGTTATGAACATGATTTTAAAAAAATTCATTTACACTTAAAAGATTATACTTCATATTAAAGTAATAAGAAAAGATGAAAGTACAAAGTTATATTTACAATCACATACTCTGTATTCTACGAAGTATGTAATAAAAATAAAAACGAATTAGAATAACTACATTCCGGTCTTACTGGTCTAACTCGAAAACTATCCAGTCTTGTACCGGATTTTTACCGTCCTTACTCTTTAGACCGGAGACTGGTCAGAAATTTTCTGGTCCGATGCGAATTTTGTACGCCCCTAGTCCACCGTATCAAACAATAAACAGGGCAGGATTTGGACACAAATTCAAAAAAGTTAGAAGGAATTAGAAAGGATTGGAAAAAAGAGAAAAAGTTGGAGAATATTAGAAAAATTAAAGTGTTAAAAAATCTTTCAATTAAATAATTACACAAATAAACATGTAAGAGAACAAATTTAGAATAGAAAAGAATTTACCATTGTCCTCATTTCAAGTGGTATATTAAGTTATAAATTTGGATATATGACTTTATTATCGACAAGGTTCTGTTGATACTGCTGTTGATACTGTATTCAGTGTCAGCGGATCATACTCGCTCCTAAGAAGCTCTTCCAGTGCTCTGTTTGCAATATTGATAATTCCTACCCCTAACCATCTCCCAAACCCCCTACCGAATCCCTACCCGACCCCTATGTCCCAACCCTAGACCCCCCCTCTTACCCCTTCAAATGTGTGGCTCTTTTGGTTAATAATCTTTTAATTTGCTTACATATAGGGGATACTATGTTGGGATACATATTATTTCCTTCTTTTTTAAGTGTTCGTTTTGCTTTACGAGTCAAATATTTTACTTATTATCTATAAAAATATATTTCATACGATGAATTTACATATAAAAATTATATCAAATTACTGGTATTGAATTTTTTTTAATGTATTATTTTGATTAATTTTTGGTAAAATATATATTTTAAAAGATATTGTTGGTAAAATATTGACTCAAAATTTGAGAAAAAGAATACTCGTATAAAAACTCAACTCGTTTAAATTAAACTCGAATCTAGACAATGTCATAGTATTGGATTTGAATACACTTATATGCAAAACGTACCGGACCATTTGTCATGAGCAATGCTAGGTTCACAAACAAAATGATCACAAAGCTCACAAACTTACCAATTATGGTTTAAATTCTGATTTTAAAAATAGTTTAAACTACTTTACTTTTTTTATTGAAGTTCACAAATAGTAAGTTTGTGAGATTTGTGACCATTTTGTTTGTGAACCAAGCATTTCCCATTTGTCATTCCTAGCTTCTTGTTTGGGGAGGCAAAAAGTTTCGGACAATGCTAGGTTCACAAACAAAATGATGACAAACTTATCATTTAAAGTTTAAATTGTCATTTAAAAGTTATTTTAGACTAATTCATTTTTATTAAAATTTATAAATAATAAATTTGCGGAATTTTTGACTATTTTATTTGCAAATCAAACATTTTTGGAGAGAACCCTCCTAGAGGTTCACTTTGAATTCATTCCACTTCAGCACTCTCGAGCTTCTCTCGGTTTAAGGTTGGGTTGGGTAGAATGATGATGTACCAGAGTACCAGACCAGCAATCTCTATCCTAAATCCTAATCGTGGCCGTTAAAACAGACAACTTGTAAACTGCAGTCTCGCGCTGTTCGTCAAACACACCGCCACGACTTCTGCGTCTAAAGTTCTACACAGTGCCCACAAAAAAAAGACTTTATTTTTTTTTTTGCTTCTTCTTCGTAATTAATTTGGGATTAGACTTTTGCCGGTGAGAAATCAGAAGAAACCCAAGGCGGCTAGAATCTTCCGTCAGAATCTCGGCCTATAGAGAGCGAGATCGATGAAGATAAAGCTAGTGGTAAATCAAGAAAATCGCGCCGACCAAGATTTGCCCATGAAGGAAGACGACAAAGTCGACAATGATGCTTGCAATGAATGTCCTAAACCAGCAGAGGATGCCATTCAAGAGGGGGATTCCAGTCTTGCCAACTCTCCTCTCAGTTTTTATTTGCAATCTCTGGTTTTTACTCTTGAGCTCAAAATCTTGGTGTCTTTTGTTCTGGATGTGTAGATTTTGCTGTGATTTTTTTTATGGATCTTCTTTGCCTTTTGATAGGGTAAGAGGAAGAGAAAGCCCAAGGAGATGATCGATGAGATTTCGCCATTACTATCTCTGAAGAAGAAGAGGAGGAAGAAGAAACTGCAGCCTTCTGCTTCCCTCGTGAGATTTCTTCTTCCACTGTTTTCCCGCACGAAAAAATCGTGAAAAAATTGCATCTTTTTTTTTATTGCCTTAATTGACTCCAATTCTGAATTTGTTTTCGAATTTATGAATAGATTCTGTACCCACAGAACAGTCTTTTTCATGCTCATTTCAGCAATTTCAATAAGCCCTTATTCAGGATTTCAGGTTAGCAGTCCAAGTTAGGATCTTTAGGGCATGTTTGGATCCCTGAAAATGGTAGAGATATGAAAATCAAGTGCCATGTAAAGTTATTATTTTTGTTAGATTTTACCCCGGAAAATGCATTGAAGAATGAAATGTGATTACCTTTGTTTGTCATCTGCTTGTACAAATTATGAACAAACTATTTGTGTTCTTGAGCAGGCATTGAAAGAGGATACCTGCAAGACTCCGAGGTTAGTTCATCACTAACATGTGTAAATTATCTTCTACCATTTTCCAACATGTATTCATCCAAAAAGATTACCGCTTTCTGTTTTTTCAGTCAAGTTAAGTCGCCTACCCTGATTCGTGCGGAGGAGGTCCAATCGAACCTTGGCCAAGAATTCCCAACAGTCCTGAAATCATTAGTCAGATCACACGTTGGCAGTTGCTTTTGGATGGTAAATTGGTGAAAAGTTCACAGCTTTTTAATCTGGCTGCGAGTCTTGTGGGGGGGGGGGCATTTTCTCATTCTTGGGATTGCGGTTAATATTGTGCTCATCAGGGCCTTCCGGTGCCATTCTGCAAGAAATACTTACCAATGAAAGACACCACAGTTGTGCTGGAAGATGAAAGTGGAGAAGAATTTGAAGTCAAATACATTTCAGAAAAGACCGGACTTAGCGCAGGTTGGAGGAGATTTGCAGGGGATCATAAGTTGGTCGAAGGAGACGTTTTAATATTCCAACTAATTGCATCCGACAGATTTAAGGTTATATTGAAAAGTTCTCTGTGCATTAACACATGTTTAGCTCATCAACTGTTTCTCATTTTTTTATCCCAACTTCATTGTTATTCTTTAATGCAAATTATCGTCTTTTTAATACATAGTACATTCATAATCTGTAGGTGTATGTAATAAGGACTAACGATTTGACTGACGTGGATGGTGCTCTTAGCCTTCTAAATCTGGAGGTTCTTGCAAAGCAAAGTGATGCAGGTCAGTTCAATCCCTTAATGTTCATTGTGTTTCTTTTTTTCACTGCGTTCATTTCTATTGGTACGACACAGCTGAAGGGACCCCAACAACTCCTAAAGATAACTGCGAAAGGAAGAAACCCCAAAAATCACTCCCATTGGCAATGGCGCAGAAGGAGAAACAGGATAAGCCACAGATGGAGGAACAGTCCGGTAACGATAGTGATGAGGTTGCTTCTGAAGTTTTTGACTGTTCCAAATCCTCCTCTGCACTCGCCGTAATTTCTCTTGGAGACGTGAAAACTTTTGAGGATTTCACCATTGTGGTTAACAATGACGAATGCCTAGACTCAGAGATCCCTGTGCACGTACGTAGAAAATACTTTGAGCTATGCTGCACCAGAAATGCTGTCCTCCATGACAGTCTTCTCACTGGTCTCTATGCCAAGTTGGTTGCTGCCATGATCTGTGAGGTTGTTAACATTGCAGATTCCATCCGTGCTTGCATGGTCACAACAGGGAGGGGACAGTTTGAACTGTGGGACAAGTCATTGAACTCTTTTGAGCTTCTTGGGATGAATGTGGGGTTTCTACGGGCCCGGGTCGCGCGTTTGAGGACCCTTGCCTTTGAATCGGAGGGTGGGTCCGACGCGAGGCGGCATTGGGAAGCTAAGGAGAGACTGAGTCAGTGTGAGGATGAGGTGAGGAATCTTGAAGCGAAGATCGCCAAGTTGAGGGAAGCGTGTGAGGGGTATGGTAAGGATGTTGAGGCTCTGAGGTTGAAATCCGAGAGTTACGAGCTCGGGTTTCTTGAAGTAGCCAATGCTTCATGGTAAGATTTGGTTTTGCTTGGTGTGTGGTGTTCAAATTGGTCCATGGTAAGATTATGGGAAGAAGTCATTTGTTTTGTAGTTGATGTTAATGGGGGGTAGAAAAGAAGATCACCAACCTGTGTGTTGTTTGTTAACTTGGTTGTATTAGTATGAGATTTTATAAAATATGAGATGCATGACCTATATATAGTACTCCCTTGTCCCCCATAGATCTTCCCGATAGCCCTTTTTCTTTGTCCACAATAGATCTTCTCATTTCATTTTTTAACAAGTAAAATACCACAACTACCCCCACTTACTTTATTTATTACACCTCACCCACCTCATTTAATACACTCCACCCATTTTTCATTAAGGGTATTATGGTAAACCTTCACCTTTTTTCAACTCTCCTTAAAAACCACCAAAAGTCAAAATCAGAACATCTTAGGCGGACGGAGGGAGTATTAGGAGTTGAAAATTGTCACAAAATCATATGTTAATTAATTAACATTTGATTGTTTATACATTACAATTATGCACTGACACTTTGATAGTTCACACCGACACAAAAATGAGATGATATAAGTCAACCTTTTTTACAAAAATTATGGAGCATATTAAGGATCTAGAAAAGTACAAACCAGGCAGCAGTATAGATGCATGTTCAACCAAATAAAGAAAAGGATCCAACTTTTGACGTATTCATTTCCCACCCACCCAAATGAAATCTAATTCAACCACCACCTATCTCCTACAACCTTAAAAACATTCTGGTCCTAGCACAAAGTGGAAAAGTAAAACAGAGAACAAAAGCTAAAGCAAAACTCGTATAGTTGTTCTTGTGGCTCTCCCAACAGTAACGCCATAGGGATCAATCCTCCAAAAGTGATCCAATAACTATTTGGACAATTATGTTATGGAAATATGTTCGAGTAAGGAAATCTATCGTTCTGATATATTTTGCGCAAAAAATTAATAAATGTACGGAGTATTAATAAGTAAACGCAAAACATTGTACCAATATCTTGCGAGACATGCTTCACATTTTGAAGAAATTACCCACAATGCAACTTAGAAAAACCAATTTACCCAATAATGACTTGCAATGCTAGAATCTCAAATAAAATTGGTCACAAATTTTGTGTCGGTGTATTTTTGTTTGTTTGTTTGTTTACAAAGATCGTATTCATAAGACTTAAGACTGGTACATAAAAACATCAATTTGATGAAGATTGCCGCACCGAATAGGCAACCACCTGTGCCCATTGCTTCAGCCTCGTCTTCATTGTCTGTTGATTTTCCCCTAATTTAAACACATTTCATTAATTTAACTTTAATTGTACCTCTCAAAATTACAAATAAAAAATAATAGAGACTAAAATTTGTAGCAGATGGTGGAAGTGATTCATTACCGGCGGCGAATATGGTGGGGGGACTGCCGGACGAGGAAGGCGACCCGGACGGGGAATCGCAATCGGAGACACTAGACGATGAAGACGGCGCCGTCTTTGAAACGGTGTCGTTGTAATGCTTATTGACGGCGTAAAAGAGTCCGTACGCCGGGAAAGCGTCGGACAACCTTTTGTCCATCGTCGGGGAGTCGAAACCGAACCCGAGTTCCATACAAGCCTTGAATTCATCGAGGTCTTCGTCGGTGACGCTCCGGCCGCGTTCCCTCCGGCGGATCCCCTGATTCCCCTTCCTTCTCTGCCAAACCTCGTCGCGGAACGTGTCCGGGGACCACGTATTTTGTTTGTACAGGGACGACGGCGGCGTCGCCGGAGAGGGCTGGGGGTGAACGGGGGTTCCCGATTCCCGTGGATCTGACATGGCGGTTACCCTGCCTGCCCCCTTTTACGACGGAGGCGGGGTGGAGGCGCCCGGCAGGGAACGGCGGTTTTCTGAATTTTAAAAAACCAAAGAGGAAGGAAATGGGAATATTTGAATGGGGCTATATTTACTGGCAGATCTCAAAGGTGTGGGGCCATCCTACAACGCCGTGTCCAATGGGTCCGGAGTGCGGGTCCGAAACGGCAATGGTTGGTTCCCTAATGATGAGCTGTAACGTGCCCCATGTCTCCATTTGTACTTTTTTTTTGTAAAAGCGGGTCCGATGTTACTACCTGTAGAGTACTAGAGTTGTAGGTTTGGGCATAATGTAAAACTTTTTTAAAAAAAAATTAAGAAAATCAAATTGAGAAAAATACAAATAAAAAAAATACTGCTAAAATATCAAATCGTATCGAATCCAATGTACGGTTCGGTATTTGGAAACAATATGAGGTAACTTCTCAAATCAAAATTCCTGAACCGAATATATGGACTAAAATATTACGAAGTATAAATTTAATAACCCTTTTATATTGTTTCATTAAAAAAATTAGTTTATAGTTTCTTTCTTCCCTATCCAATACAATATTCGTATCACTAAATACCGTGTCATATCGTATCATATTTAGATTTTTGGTTTGAGAAGTTACCTCATATTCGTATTTGGATTTGTATTCGAAAATTTTAAACAAATACAAATTTAAATGTTACGATATTCGTTTTGATTTGGTTCGTTTTCAACCCTACCAGGTGGTAGCGCTCGACCGTCACCTCGCACTCATAGGTACAGAGCCAATTTCAGATTTCTAGATTCACAATCACCATCATATATAATCTTTATGGATATCCTAGCTCAATGACAACTACAATTCAAATAAGAAAACACACCTGGTATCCTCTTCTTCAATCCAATTTCAATAAAATCATATTTTTCTTTATAAATTTATAATTAAACAATATTTTTCTTTATAAATTTATAATTAAACTATATAATCAAATTATTGACATAAACGAATTTACGATTGGCTATGTATACGAGTTAGCGCTATATATGAATTCTATGCTAGAACAATCCCACGAACTCACCTCGATAGATTTGATGAATTAAAAAGGAATCAACCAACCAAACAATCGAAAAAGACGACAACTAGGACTGCATCACAACGGTGGCGACAGCGAAGCAACGACAATTCAACGGCGTCGTTCCTATGGCTGGCTCCTTGCTCCGCTGCATTGTTCTTCGCTAGAAACGAGCTAGAAAAAAAACCGAACCGAAACCGAATGTAATAAACCAAACCGAACCGTTAGTATTTGGTTCCATTTTAGTTTTTATTTTTATTAAAATAACTAATATACCCCATGTGTACACTATCTTTTTACAGGCACACAAAAACACTCATGATATGTGTTTCACACAAACAATAAATTTCTGTGTGTGTTTATGAGAAGGTGATATACTAGATTAAGGGTACATCACCTTGGGATAACTCTAGGTTTTTTCCAACTAATATTATGAGAAGTATTACGAATGTAATCTCATGAAGTCAAACTATAAAACTCAGTAGATAATAGCGACAGTTACATGCCCAATCATTCCACACATGGGCTATGGCTCGAGTCATTAATGGACAGCAATGGGCTTACAAATTACAATACAAAAATTAAAGTTTCTCTAACAAAATAAGCCAGTTATGGGATAATATTAAAAGGGCCCCTCGTTCTACCAACTGACCCAATGTGTACAGCAAGGGATAAACAAGTACCGAACCGATCCCGACACTTTTCGAAAAAATCAAAATTATCAAATTAAAAAATACCGAATTGATAAAATACTAAAAAAGAACCGTACAGTATCGAACCAAATGGTCGGTCCGTTACTAATTAAACATAGCTAGCCGCATACTACTTGCATTTTTGTTAAGTGATGTATTAGGGAATATTATACTCCGTCTAAAATTTGATTAGACATGGAAATTTTATTAAGTTAAGTGTGATCTTATAAATAATTTGGCCTTCGTCTAAAATAATTATTTTCATTTTAGCGGATGGAGTTTGATTAAAGTTATTTTCATTTTAAAGTTATGTTTTGGTTTGGTTAATTGTACTGAAAGAAATGATTTCGGATTATGAAGATTGAAGGATTGAATATTGACGTTATTTCAATAAATTTTTTGAGAAGCTAAGCAACTATACTAATCATTAAAACCTTTCAACTAATAGGTACATGTTTCATTATTTATCACAAATCTGCGATTAAGTAATTGTCCAGTCGAATCTGAGGGAGTCCTTGTGAGGGGCTCATCTTTTATTTCATTAAAAATTTCTTCTCATTTCGGTCAATGAGGATTGATTGATTCGCCACTCCCAAAAGAGTTTTATTCTAATGGGTTTGGCAAAATTAAATACTAATTATATTATACATTAGTTAGATAATTTAATAGTGTAAAAATATTTTACAAAATAAATCTAATAATATCATTGTTCTATGAATATCTAACACTCCGTATAATTTTTTTTTATTTAAAGGTCAAAGTTTAACAATGTGACTGCAAAAAATTAAAAATAGACAAATACTATGTGACGAAATTAACAAAATTAGCAGTGAAGATACGAAAATAAAGTGAATTGAAAAATTCAAAAAAATTGAATAATTTATTAATGTACATATACTATATCGACTGGGTTATAGAGCCACTCAAAAAGAGTGGCTACGGAAGCCACTCATCCAATTGGAACACATACGGTCCGGTGCTCCGTTCACAAAATTGATAGTTCCTACCCCCTCTAACCTCCCCTCTCCCGTAAACCCCCACTCTGTTGGAGTTCCCACATTGAAAAATAAAGATGAGTATCACTTGCATATATTGAAGGGTGAAGCCCTACCTATCAGCTTAAGCTTTTGGGTTAGAATTGTGGATCCCAACTTTATATGCAAGTGGTTAATTTTACCCGACACTCTATCCGTTGTTCTCGGCCCGCCGGAATTTTAACATGGTATCAGAGCAGGTCCGGTCTGGGTTTGATTGTTCCTGGTTGTTTGGATGTGGGTTTAGCAAAAATGAGTTACCCGTCTGTGGTTTGGGTTGAGTTGGCTAAAAAGAGATTGAGATGCCATCGCCAGTTGTGTGGGCTAGCTATAAGAGATTGAGATGCTAAACCCGTTTGTCCAAGTGCTAACTATGCCAGGCTAGTTACCACTTGTGGGAGTGTTGGAGTTCCCACATTGAAAAATAAAGATGAGTATCACTTGTATATATTGAAGGGTGAAGCCCTACCTATCAGCTTAAGCTTTTGGGTTAGAATTGTGGATCCCGACTTTATATGCAAGTGGTTAATTTTACCCGACACTCTATCCGTTGTTCTCGGCCCGCCGGAATTTTAACACACTCGGTCCCGATTCCAACTCATCCCCCTAACCACGTCAATTGCGGGGTGCAAGTTTAGCTGACTTTGGAGTCAAAAGTTTAGACTCTAAAGTCAACTAAACTTGCGGCCCGCAACTAGTCACACTGTCATATTACACAGTCATTACTTTTTTATCATACTGCTAATTAAGCATACCCTTACGTTACAATGTCATTATGCTCCTACTTTAGTCTTAAAAGGCTTAAAGCTCCTCTTTAGGTACTTTAATATTTTTTTTTACCATACTCTTGTTCGGGGATATTTCTTTATTAGATATTGATACAAAAATAATTTTATTAGATTTGTTTTATAAATTATTTTAAATGTATATTTTTCCTAATTAATATACCACATAATTTTTATATAATTTGAAGTCAGATGTTAAAAATGATTGATTACAAAAATTCAAAATTGCACACACTTTGAAAGAGGTGAGTAGTATTTTTTGTTGAAGAAGGGAGAGTTTGATGAAAAACAAGTGTGTGTGAGAATGTACATGCATGCAGAATTCATACATATAAGCAACGACATTACTTAAACAACGTGGTACAATCGTAGAGACGTAGCCTCATTTTAAGACCATAGTTATGTTCCAAGGTTGCCCCCCGGCCCCTACTTGTGTGAGCTGAGGACAATTATTCTCTTTTGCACATTTATGCTTTGGCTACTTATTTAATTCCATTTCTTGTAATAGAACTTCTCTATTTATTTGTGTATAATTCTCGTTCCTTTTTTCACATCCTCAAAACTCAAACGAGTTAATGTAGTGTCCCATTTCCCATACACAACTTGATTTGTTTAACAATAGCCGACGTTGACCGGAGGATGATGGGTCAACCCCCCGCTCACGTAGCCGGCCTCCGTCGTCTCTCTGCCAGAGCCGCCACTTCATCCCGGAACAGCCTTCCCTCACTTTCTTCTCTCGCCGGAGATGTCATTGCACAACTCAAGAGCTCCGGCGTACGTGTGGAGCCCGGTCTGTCGGCCCCCGAGTTCGCCCGGGCAGAAACCGAGTTCGGGTTCCGATTTCCTCCCGACCTCAGAGCAATCCTCTCCGCCGGCTTACCGCGCGCCTACGGCTTCCCGGACTGGCGCTCGTCCGGCACCGCGCGCCTCCTCCTCCGCGCGTCCCTCGAACTTCCACTCGCCGCCGTAGAGAGGGCATCCCCGCGGTCCAAGTCGTGGGGCCCGCGACCTTCTAACCCGAAAAAGGCGGCCCCGGTTCTCGTACCCGTTTTCCACGGGTGTTACATCCCGTGCGATCCTTGTTTGGCGGGAAACCCGCTCTTCTACGTGGACGAGAACGGGATTTTCTGTTGCGGGTCTGATCTCTTAGACTTCTTCAGTCGCAAGCCATCTGACCCGCACAGACAATTTTCGATTCTCAACACATCGCGGCTTCCTGGAAGTGTCGGAGATGGTGAACGTGTCGCCTTCGGGGTTCGTGGTCGGAGAAAGGGCGGAGTTATATTATGACCGGCGGGCGGTTATGGACGCGCTTCTGGCGAAAGCGCTTCGGTTATCGGATTTCCTTCGGAGTGGGGGATGGAGCAGCAAGGAAGTGTCAAGCGCATTCGGGTTTGATGTTCGGGCGCACAAGTGCTCGACCAACAAACTGAGTGATCGAGTAGCTAAGTATGTATAGTCCTTCCATATATATGGATCCTAGCTCTTTTTTTTCGCATTGGGATTAATGAGTTGAAAGCAAGAAAATTAAGTTCATAATGATGTGTCATATCATTCTCCATCTACTTTCAAACGGCAGTCGATGTTTTTGGTGTTTAGAATAATGATGATGACCATGACGATGACGATGACGATGATGATGATGATGATGATCATAATAATAATAATAATAATAATAATAATAATAATAATAATAATAATAATAATAATAATAATAATAATAATAATAATAATAATAATAATAATAATAATAATAATAATAATAATGAGTGAAAAAACAACAACAACAACAATAAGTGTGTTGCTAAATCCATCTAAAAATAGTTATATTCACCCTTTTTGCACATACGGAGTATTTGTTAAATCCACATCCATACTAAACTTGTACTACTTCAGTCCCAATGTCTCATACTATTTGTCCAGTTTTGACTTTTTGTTAGTTAATCCTTTTTAACATTTGATCTATAATTAAATAAAATATACATTGTATATATTAATAAGATAAAGCAATATTTTGAAAACATATTACTACCTCCGTTTCTCAAAAGAGTTCCTCTTTTGACTTTGGGAAAAAATAAGGAAGTGTTAAATTGTAGTTGATTTTCCAATTTTGCCCTTGATATGATGGGTAAAAGTAAGATGTGATAGTTTAGTTGTTAGTGAAAAAGTATGATGTGATAGGTAGGGTATAAAAAAGTAGGGGTAAAAGTGATTTTTTAATAGAAAGGGGAAGTGCTTTAAGAAAAACAAAAAAGATGAAAGAGGAAGGATTTTAAGAAACGGGGGGAGTATAAAATAAGTCTAATAAAACTATTTTTGTATCAATATCTAATGTCATTTTTACTTACTTTGATGTCAAAGTTTACCAATTTTGACTGAAAAAATCAAAAGGGGACAAATGCTCGAAGACGGTCAGAGTATTAATGAGTGTGGAATTAGAAAATATAGACAAACGGGGTGAATATAGCAATTTTGGGGGTGGATATAGCAATACCGTCATTGTTGTTGTTGTTATTGTTGTTGTTGTTGTTGTTGTTGTTGTTGTTATTATTATTATTATTTTTATTTTTTTTATTTTTTGTATATTTATTATTATTAATATTACTATTACTATTACTACTACTACTACTATCAATTATTAACATTTTTACCGAGCTAATTTAATTACAAGAAGAATAAATAATAAATAGCAAAAATAAGTTAAAGAGAAAATAACCTAACAACTTCCTGCCTTCGCCTCTCTTGGACCATGACTATCTCTGATTGACGGATTCTTGACACCAAAAATAAGCCCCATTATCATCTCGTGCAAGAAAGCCCAAGCCCATATTGTAATTCTTTTTGGCATAGCCGTTTTTAATACAATGCTCCATTAAATTTTCATCGGTTTGGGCGTGTCACCCCTTGGGTTAACTCATTAACTAATCCAGTATCAGTGAAAAAGACAAAAAATTGCTCCCGGATACCCTCTATTTCTTGATAAGAATTGTCAGGTCCTTTTATTTTCCTAAATATACTCCAGGGTACCTTAAATTATCTAAAAGATTACTGAGGGGTGACAATCCATTCATGTCTCCGTTAGTTTCTCTCACCGTTACCTTTTTCTTCTTCTTCTTTCATGTTTTTTCTTTCTTTCTCTCTCTCTCTTTTTCTCTTCCGATTAGCCCCCCCCACCCAAATCCCTCCCCCCTTTTTTTCTTCGGGGCTGTTTGTTTCAGTCTCTTAATGGTTCAGATGTCTGAATGGTTCAGCACTTAATGGTTCAGACTGTTTGTTTCAGCCTCTTAATGATTCAGATGTCTGAATGGTTAAGAGATTTGCCTCTGAATGGTTAAGTATTATACAGAGTCTGAATGGTTAAGACCTCTTATCTGAATTGATCAGACATTTGCCTCTGAATAGCTAAGCAATATACTAGCTCTTAATGGTTCAGACCTCTTACTGGTTCAGCACTTAATGGTTCAGACCTCTTACTGGTTCAGCACTTACCCATTCAGAAGTTGCTAAACAGCCCCTTCCTCTATTATTTCTTTTCTATTATTATTATTATTATTATTATTATTATTATTATTATTATTATTATTATTATTATTATTATTATTATTATTATTATTATTAATTTTTATTTGGAAAAATAGCACTTTTTATAAAAAAAAACACTTATTATTAATACTATTATTTATTAAAAACAATTAATTACTAATTTACTACTACACTCTTTTATAAAAATAACATTACTTATTAGTATTACTTTGTATTAATTATTATTTATTTCTTATTGTTTTATTTTTCTTCTATTTTTTAATCTATTATTATTATTAAAAGTTAATTACTACCTCCATTCCAGAGTATTTGTCCACTTTTATTTTTACACACCATCCAATGCACTTTTTTAATCTATTTTATCTTGTACTTTGTATATTAAAAAATTAGTAAAAATTATCCAAAATAATCCCAACTTTACCTGGTCTTTCAAAAATAATCTCATCTTTCACTGTGATGCATAATAATTCCAACTTTACTAAAATTTGTCGGTTTTGGGTCGCCGTTAAGTTTTTAACAGAAGGTTAACGGAAATGCCCGTTTTAGGCAACAAAATGAAAGTTGGGATTATTTTTGGTGAATTTTTTTTTATTTTTTTTAAATTTTTCATTTAAATTTTTTGAATTGCTTTCTACCTCCATTTATTTTTATTTTTTAAAGATTATACTTACCTTAGAAAAAAAATAGATATAAAAAATAATGAAAATGAGAAAAATAACTAAAACCATACAAAATTAATCAAATAAATAATGTAATCAATAGAAATTAAACAGAAACTAGTAAGAAAATAAAATAAATATATACGGAGTGGTGGGTTTTAACATTTTACACATCATACGGAGTCTTAATGTACTACTTATTTTTTAAAAGAACAAGCCGTCCGGTAAAGTTGGAATTATTGTAGATAATTTTTTTTTAAAAAAAATAAGAAGTGATATGTTAATACTTTGTATAATGCGTAAAATATTAAAACCCGCCCGTAAAATACTTTTGGAACTGTTCATCTAAGTACTTTGAGTAATCAAATTCTCTCAATGTGTAAGCCTAAATATAGTCATGTGTGATCTTGTTTGATTTGTCTTAACATACAGGTTATTAATATATAATTTCTATAATTTTTTAATATACAAATTAAAAAATAAAATGGATAAAGAAGTGCATTGGATGATGTGTAAAAATAAAAGTGGACAAATACTCTAGGACGGAGGTAGTAATTAACTTTTAATAATAATAATAGATTAAAAAATAGAAGAAAAATAAAACTATAAGAAATAAATAATAATTAATACAAAGTAATACTAATAAGTAATGTTATTTTTATAAAAGAGTGAAGTAGTAAAATTACTAATTACTCCCTCTGTCCCCTGTATTTGTCCACATTTGATTTTTGGAACTGTTCATCTAAGCACTTTGACTCATCAAATTCTCTTAATGTGTAAGCCTAAATATAGTCATGTGTGATCTTGTTTGATTTGTCTTAACATATAGTAGATTATTAATATATAATTTTTATAATTTTTTAATATACAAATTACAAGATAAAATGGATTAAAGAAGTGCATTGGATGGTGCGCAAAAAAGAAAGTAGACAAATACAGGGGGACGGATGGAGTAATTGTTTTTAATAAATAATAGTATTAATAATAAGTTTTTTTTATAAAAGTGCTATTTTTCCAAATAAAAATTAATAGTAATAATAATAATAATAATAATAATAATAATAATAATAATAATAATAATAATAATAATAATAATAATAATAATAATAATAATAATAATAATAATAATAATAATAATAATAATAATAATAATAATAATAATAATAATAATAATAATAATAGAAGAAGAAGAAGAAGAAAATAAATAATAGAGGAAGAAAAAAAGGGGGAGGGCTTTGGGTGGGGGGGGGGGGGGG
>OOIL02003221.1:50840-76059 GCA_900332095.2 Cuscuta campestris
GGGTGCTGGGCGGTTTGGGTTTGGGTTGGTCATCGGGTGTGGTATAGTGGGGAGGACCGAGAGATGGCTGGGTTGGTTGGTTGTGGTATCCTTGCGAGCGTGGAGTGGAGTACACGACGACTCAATCGGAAAAATGGGAAGGACACCAAGGAATGACGGAGATGTGACGGAAGACCCTGTGGGTGTAGGGACGGTGGAGTATGGAAACTGACTTTCTTGAAACTGGACATGACAAGAGATGTATACACGACCCGTGGTGAGGTCAAAACAGCGGTATCCTTTTGACGAGGAATCGTACCCAAGGAAGACACAGGGTTTGGACCGTGGTTGGAATTTATTTGTGATTTCATGACGTAGACACGGATAAACTAAACACCCAAACACCCGGAGAAGATTGTAATCTGGAGCTTTTTGAAACAGAGACTCATAAGGGGATTTATGATTAAGAGACCTTTTTGGCATGCGGTTGATCAAGAAATTTGCAGTAGCCAACGCCTCAACCCAAAATTTTGCTGGAAGATTGGCTGTGCAAAGGAGTGTGACAAGGGTTTCAACCAAGTGACGGTGCTTTCTTTCAGCAACACCATTTTGTTCAGGAGTGTAAGGACAAGATTTTTGATGGAGAATTCCCAAACTTTGTAAAAACAACCCAAACTTTTTATTGACATATTCCCTCCCATTATCTGTTCGAAATAGCTTAAGAGATGCATTGAACTGAGTTTGAACCATAGATTGGAAACTGAGAAAAGCATCAAATGCATCAGATTTATTTTTAAGAGGGTACAACCAGCAAAACTTAGTATAGTCATCAATAAAATTAATATAAAAATGATAACCTCCAAAGGAGGGTACAGAAGTAGGTCCCCATACATCAGAGTGAATAAGTTCAAATGGAGCAGATGTTTTAGTATCAGACACTGGGAAGGGGAGTTTATGAGACTTGGCAATAGAACAAGAATTACAATGATCAAGATGTTGAAATCTAAAACCTAATTGAGACAATAAAGACTTTGTGACTTGAGCTGAGGGATGACCAAGACGGCAGTGCCATTGATACGGAGTGACTTTGACAGAGTTGACCACCAGAGAAGAGGGAGATGCCGGTATGGAGTACAGACCACGCTCACAAGGGCCCTTGAAAAGAACTTGGTTGGTGAGATTGTCCCGAATCGTAAAATCCTTAGAGGTAAAAAGAAGAGAACAATTGTTATCTTTAGTAAATTGA
The DNA here is from genome assembly GCA_900332095.2 of Cuscuta campestris. Classification (NCBI taxonomy): domain Eukaryota; kingdom Viridiplantae; phylum Streptophyta; class Magnoliopsida; order Solanales; family Convolvulaceae; genus Cuscuta; species Cuscuta campestris. The sequence goes on from OOIL02003221.1 coordinate 52,066, forward strand.
TGGACAGAAAGAAGATGAGAATTAATGTGAGGGGAATGGAGAAGGTTGGTTAAGGTAAAAGTGTGGAGAGGGGTGGTGAGTATACCTGAACCTGTATGGTCAATGGGATAGGNTGTGCACGGCTTGAACAGAGGAGAAGAAATCGGCAGTGCCGATTTTTTTTTCTTTCGGTAGTTTAACGCAGCAAAGGGGAGAGACACGGATCTTTGAGCTCTGATACCATGTTGATTTATGAATTCACTCTTAAGGAATAATTGTGTACATGGATGTTTATATAGGTGAGGATCCCTACATGGACTAGGATTCACCAAATATGTAAACTAACATAAATACAATTCTACCATAACTAGACTTCTTTCCATATATGTCTAACAATTATAATCAAAATTTTAAGATGGTGACAATAAAAATCAAAATGAGAAGAAAAATATGAGACAAAGGAATAGTCATGTACTCCGTATAATCCAATAATGTGCGAATCGGTATTTAATTTGCCCTTAATTGGTGACGAACCATATATAATTATTTTAAATAGAAAGTAATTTTTTCAGACAAATATAAAAGAAAATAAAAATTTGTATAGGAGGGAAGAATTCATCTCATTTGCTTTTTATTTTGCGAGTTTTCACTTTTCACTTTTGGAAAAGAATTCGTGACCTTATAATTTCTTTTCCATCTATATTATTTTTAACCACATAATTTCCTTTTTAAAAATTTTCGTGCACACTCATTTGTGAACATTTTCATACTCCATGTACATTATTTTTAACCACATATTTTCTGATCCATTTAACCATGTATGGAAGGAATGAATTTTTTTCTTGAACCGTTTATCATTTTTTTTAAAACAAAGAGTGATTATTTTTTAGACAAACAGAAAAAAAATAAAATTTTGTATAGGGGGGAGGGATTAACCTCATTTGCTTTTTATGTGGTAAACACCATTCCAAAGCACATCCAAATATCAGTTACAAAATTTCCGGAAATCTTTTAAAACATTAATTATTAGGACAAATTGCTACTCCCTCCGTCCTAAAACTTTCTTCTCAGAGCACTATTCCAACTTCACGGGAATTTATATTTATTTGTGTTTTTTCATGGCCTATATGATAGAATAAAATATTCTTGTCACCACTTGTTTTGTTGAACTTTTGATGTAGTTTTTAAATATGTATGTTTTATTTTTTATTTCTATACCAATATTTAAATAAAATAGATTGAAAAAACTTGAGATTTTTTTTCGTTTTGCAAACCGGGAAGAAAGTTTTAGGACGGAGGGAGTATTATTAAATGTAACCCATGCTTAAAAAGATAAGCACAAGTAGGAGTGGTAAATGTGAAGCGTGAAAAACAAGTAGTGCGGGAGGGAGGCGGTAAATGGCGTGGTCCCATCCGCGTGGGTAAAAGAAATTCTGTTAGTAATAATAAGACTGCGTGTATAATACTCGTATCCAAAAGCGAGATATACGGAGGGAGTATACGATTCCCGCCTTAACAGCCACGTTTTCCAAACTCCCCCCATTCTTTAACAATCACGTGCTCTTTTCCCATTCTTTCCCTAAAATATCTCAACCCACCATTCTTTTAAACAACCACTCTTATATTTCCCTTTATATTTTTTACCAATTAATCTATTCCTCCGTTCAATAATAATTGTTTCTTTTATGCATTATTTGACTGAAGTTATTTTCAAATTATTTATATAAAAAATTGTATTAAATTAAAAAAATAAAAAGTACACTTTTAAAAACTACATGAAAAGACCTAAAAAACTAGAAGTGACATAACTATATTATTTTATACAATGAACAACGAAAATACATCAACAAAGTGAATAAAGATTAGTGAATGGGAAGATTATTGTTTGATGAAGAAATTATTAAATCAGGTGGAAATCACTCTAAATAAGATTATAACATAAAAAATATATTAAAATATGACTTCAATATTTTTATTCGTGAACTAGAAATTCGTAATGTGGTAATGTGACACAATACACGTGCACATTACTATACTTTTTAGTAATGTAAATGCATTTTTTTTTCTATTTCAGAATAAAAAATATGGAAGTCTTATTTGATATATTTTCAATATTTTACCCTTATTTTAGTCTTTTCATTAAATGATTCCATTAAATAAATTAAATACCAAAAAAAGAAAAAACTCGGTATGTGTGTGTATATACTCCCTCCGTCCCAAATTATTTGCCACATTTGTATTCCCGAGGCAAAATATCAAGTTTTTTCAATTCATTTTATTTACATATTGATAAAGAAATAAAAAATAAAATTTACATGTAAAAAAACTACATGAAAAGTTCTTCGAAATAAGATGTGTTAAGAATATTTTATTTTATCAAATAATCAATGAAAACGTCGAATTAAACAAAAGTTCCCGACACTGCTGAAAAAGCAAATGTTGTGAATATTTTGGGACGGAGGGAGTATATAACACAGCCTAGGAGTATATACTTTAGTCTTGTACTCCTCTTCAAGTTGTTCTCAATAATTCTCTTCCTCAAGAAACCCAAAATCCTAACAGAAATTGCCGACATGAATTGGGTTCGCGGCGAGACGGTGGGGCACGGGAGTTTCGGGAAAGTGAGCCTGGCGGTCGCCGGTTCAGGGCCGCCGTCGGTGGTGGTCAAGTCTTGCGGCGCCTCCTCCGTTGGCTCGCTGTTGAACGAGAAAGTCGTTCTTGACGAGCTCCAAGGTTGTCCGGAGGTCGTGCGCTGTCTCGGGGACGGATACACTTTCGAGAACGGCGAGAGGATGTATAATGTGCTGTTGGAATTCGCCTCTCTCGGCGCTCTGTCGGAGAACCTCAAGATTTCCGAGAACCGGCGGTTTCAGGAGGGGGAGATCAGGGGATATTCCCGGGCTCTGCTTCGCGGGCTGAAATTCATTCACCGGGCTGGGTTCGTCCACTGCGACATTAAGCTTCAGAACGTTCTGTTGTGCGGCGACGGGCGGGTCAAGATTGCGGATTTCGGGTTGGCCAAAAGGGCGGGGGAGAGGAGTTTGGGATGCGAATTGAGGGGTACCCCGATGTATATGTCGCCGGAGATGGTGAACGGCGGAGAACAGGGCGCTCCCGCCGATGTTTGGGCGCTTGGTTGCGCGGTAGTTGAGATGGCGAGTGGGGCGCCGGCGTGGAAGTACTCCGACGTGGCGGGGCTATTTATGAGAATTGGGGTGGGAGACGAGGTGCCCGGATTTCCCGGCGAGTTATCGGATCAGGGCAGAGATTTTCTTGAAAAGTGTTTCATCAAGGATCCCAGAAAGAGATGGACGGCGGAGATGCTCCTGAACCATCCCTTCGGCGCCGACGACCACCGCGACGGCGGCGGCACTGTTGCATTGAGTAAGGAGTACTCGCCATCAGCTCCCTCGCCGTCTCCGAGATGCCCATTCGATTTCCCAGAATGGGTCTCAGGAGAAGAATCTCCTCTGGCGGCGCCGTCACCGGCGTCTTTTTCCTCGCCGGGATCTGAACAGTCGCCGGCGAGCAGGCTGCAGGGAATGTTCGGCCATAAATTCTTCCCCAATTGGACTCCAGATTCCGACGGGTGGGTCAACGTCAGATGATGATGATTGCAAAATTTGGAAGGTTTCCAATCAGCGGCTCAAATTCGTTCATTCTTCACCACATTTTTCCCAACTTGAGATTATTTCTTTTAAACAATTACTCCGTATCAATTTACTACTCTTTAGTCGATATGTTAATTAAATGTAAAAAAATTGGAGAGTAGATGCAGAAGATATGGCCATGGCAGTTATTATTAATTAATGAACTAAATTGAAGAAAGTAGTGATTTATTAAGATATTCTTTTGTATCGCGCTTCTATTGATATTGAGATTCAAACCTCAAATCCTGACACTCATCCTTAATTTTGTGTAGCAAATTGGAATTTATTCGGCATTAAACGAGGGGAACAGAACAACTTTCGATGTCGACACCCGAATGCAGTGTTAAAAAAGAAATATTTTCACTAAATAACGCTAAAACTTGAGTCATTTCCCTGAATAGCACTTAAACTCTTTTATTTTCTAAACTGCATTTAATAATATTCATAATGTCTAGTGATGGTGAATATTCACTTGAATAATGACTAAAAGTACTACATTGGGAAGAAAAACACATGTGATGCTATTAAGAAAAAGTCATTATGTTTTAGTACTATTTAAGTAAATTTCCCGTTAAAAAAACCTAACCAATTTTACATTTAATTCTTCTAACATCCACTCTTGATTTTGTATCTCGATGTGAAAATAACTATAGTTTATTATAAATTTTATAACATAGGGTAATAAATTATTATTGTAGTGAATTGAATATGACGAAATGTTAGGCAATCTGTTGCACATGCCATTGGGCAATTGGGCAAATAGCCACACTCCATTGCACTAGTTGCATAGATATGCAAGTTGGATATATAAATATCTTGGGTTTAAATTATAAAAAAAAGAGGATAAAGAATGGAGATCCCTTTGGAAAGGCCAATGCATCATATTTATTTTGTGTTGGAATAATTATTTGTAATGGTGCAACAGTTAATAAAGAGATTGAGTTGGGTGAGATGAGATCAGCTGCAATACATAGATGCCTCAATCTGGCATGCAGTTTAATGAGAGTGGAGATTGTTATGAGAAGAGCAGTGACTTGTACTCCATTCAATGCCATCACAAGCAAGTAGAGTATGTAGACTTGTGCCCAATTGGGTGCCCCACACATTTTGAATAACTTGAGCCTTTTTGCCTTCATTTTTAATGCAATTTGAATTATGTAGATGGAAATGTTCGGAATCTGAACAAACAAATGTATAGGAAGAGTAAATTCTATAATTGGTCATTTATAACAGGAGGTTTCCATATTTAGTCCTCTATTATCAAATATTACCTAAGTAATCCTTCTTTTATGGGTACCTTTCCACAAATAGTCCTTTTTTGATCTTCTATCATGTTGGTGTTAATTTGAGGGCTAAAAGTGTAATTCCACAATGATAATATATCTTTTTTGTCATACACAATTCCAAAGGCTGTTCCGTTTGCATCGTTTGTGAATTACAGTCGCTTTTTACGACAACTATAGTCTACAAATGTGATCTTTCGTCAGAATCTTAGCCCACAATCATAGTCATTATTTTTGTGTTATCCGCTTAACAAATATCGGAACACGTCACTAGACATAATGTTGACGTCAAATTATATTTTTAGCATTTAAATTAACATCAACACGGCAGAAGATTAATAAAAAGGACTATTCGTGGAAAGGTACCTTTTAAAAAAAGGACTACGGGGGTAATATTTGATAATAGAAGACTAAATATGGAAACCCCCCTGTTATAAAGGACCAATTATGGAATTTACTTGCTCTTCTAGGAATAAGAATATAGTAACGGGAGTTTGAAAATTATACCCGGAGTAGTCAACATTCTGTCTCTAAAGGGGGTGGGGCGGTGGGTTCCTGAAAGAGTGGGGGGTTTACCGATTTGGTTAAGAGGGATAGGAACTGTCAATTTTATAAATGGAGAATTGTACGGTGTCCAGAAATAAAAATTACATATTAAAAAACTACGTCAAATGTTCTACAAAACAAGAAGTGACAAGAATATTTTATTTTATCAAATATTTAATGAAATCGCGTAAACAAACAAAAAATTATGAAAAGGAGAAAGAAAAAAAATTATAATCAAATTGGGGAAGGAGGAAGTATTATATTAGGAGTATTTTCTCATTTTAGATGTACTTATTTCCCATAACCATAGGCCCCTTCCCAATTATCTTAATAATCATTCACTCACTCTACCTTATCTTCTATCTTCCGTCAGAGCCAATCTTCTATCTTCCACCAGAGCTCGGGAGAGCATGGATAACTTCACAATTTATTCGATAGAGAAAATGGGTAGAATCTATGTTTTAGTCAGTTTCTATTATTACTTTCGTAGTTCTAGTTAGGCTTAAATTTCCATCTATAAAATACAATTATTAAACATGGAATTATTTCATTGTTACTTGGTAAAATACAATTATTCTGTTTGTTTCAATATGGTGTTGGAGCATAGCTTTTTTGTTTTTTCCTTTCCACGGCTTAATCGCAAGTGTTTTTTCTTTATCCAGTCTTTAATAAGCGTATGAAGCACGTAGGTACAGATTGTCACTTTGTTCTCAAGCAAATTATTGCTCGTACTATGACCTTGTCCCACGCTTTCTGTGAAGACCAGCTAGCTGAATTATTGACCAAGTCATTGTCCAAACCACGTTTTCAGACTTTTGTTTCCAAGCTTCTGTTTGAGACACAACGTTCAGCTTGAAGGGAATCTTAAATAATTAATCATAGTCGATATTAAATATGGTAGAATCTATATTTTAGTCAGTTTCTATTACTGCTTTTATAGTTCTAGTTGAGCTTGTATTCCCATCTATAAATATTCTACACCGTATCCATTGTTACTTGGTAAACATAATTATTACGGAGTATATTTATTTCAATAGTATGTTTAATACTTTTGCATTTTATTTATAATATCTATATAGTAACTGTGTTCCAAATTAATTTTCTTACTCCACTATTTATTAGATAACTATTTTCATTTTCTTTATTTATTTTCCTTAATCATTTGCTAAAACATAGTCATGCCACACTTTCTTAAATACTCCGTATAACATATGACTTAGTTTTTTAAAACATAAATTTTATTTTAAAATTTTGTTCCATTATTTAAATAAAATAAAAAAATGAAATAGAAAAGAAAGTTTCTTATTTTGAAATTGCATACCATTATTTAAATCAATTTAATAAAATTTGTAACATTATTTAAATAATTTCACCCCACTAACAGTTTCTTAACATTATGTTTGTTCAAGAATTCAAAAGAAAAAATGAATTATGAAATATTTTTTCCTGAAATGGTTAGAGAAGAAGAGAAAAGAATACTTGATAAAACCTAAGATTAGATAGAGATTAATAGATAGAGATCATAAATTACAAGATTGAATCATATTAAAAAATTGAAACTAATCGTGCTATTAATCTCAAAAGCTAATAAGCCCATTAGTGACAAAAAATAGAGAAAACATATTTTACTTTTCTTTTCCTTCTAAATCTTTTGAACAAAAACTAATCGATTGGGACTTTTTCAGCGTGGTAGCGTCTTTTGATTGATCGAGGTTGAGAAAAAAAATCTTGCAATTCAGTTGGGACAATATTTTTGAACTTTTCGTTTTTGTGAGTTTTCGGCTTGTGGTGGAAAAGATTAAAATAGTGAAATTTGCACTAAATATGACTAAAACATAATGACTTTCCTAATGTAGGACATACACTTTTTTATTCTCTAAGTAAGACCTAATAATGATTAGTGGAAGAAATAATGTCTAGTAATGATGGATACTCCCTCCGTCCGGGAATGATAGTCCCACTTTGACTTTTCCTTATTTTTAAGAGGAGTGGAAAAAGACTTTGAAATGTCCAATTTACCCTTGCTTTAAAAAAAGGGGTGAGGATAAGAAAGAAGAGAAAGTGGCGGATGGAACATAAAGTAAAAGTCACATCTTGCAATCATTGGGAGAAAGTGGAAAAAGTGTACTTTACAATCTAAAACACCAAAAAAAATTCATATTCCCCCCATTTTTTAACTACCCGCCCAAAACTACCCCTAAAACCCATTCAAAATGGGATATTACATCACTTTAAAACCCCCACTTCGGCACTTTCTATTTTTAGCAGCCACATTCTTCAAGCATATTCTCTTTTTAGAAACCAGTCACAGCACCCAAATCTGCCATTCTTCTTCTTCATGCCCTTTTTCAGTTTCTTCTTCTTTTTGCTGTTTTCCTCTTGTCTTCCCGGTGGCCTACACGTAAACACGTAAATGAGTTTAGACATAAACTCCAATAATTTGGAGAACACAACGAGGCAGTTGATTGCTGAAGCACTACTACGTCATTGCAAAGAGAATCCTGATGGTACATTTTCAGCTCAGTATGGGTAAATCAAGAAACTCGCTTCAGAGTTTAATATCTGTCGAAAAACAGTCGGCAGAATATGGGCTATTGCAAAAAAACAGTTAGAGGATGGGGTTGCCATCGATGTGAGCAGTAGGATTGCAGGAAACAGTGGCAGGAAGAGGGCTTTCATGGATTTACAAGTAGTTGCAGACACTCCTCTAAGAAAGAGGACCAATCTGAGAGCATTAGCAGCAGCCATTGTAAGCATCAATGGTTTTTGGGTTTTTGTTTTTCGTTAAGAGGTAACCAGATTATGTAACTGGTACCCACATTAGGTAGATTGGTTTATTTGGTTTTTGCACCTGCTTATACACTGTTATATATGTACTCACATCAAGGTAACTACACACAATCTACTCTAAATGTAATTTTGTTCACATATAAACAACAGCCAACATATCAGTCCCAAAAACATATCCCACATCATCATTGCTGACTTTAGTACTCAGAGGCATATCCCACATCATCATAGTACTTTTAGTCTCAGACAATGCTAGTAGCAGTCTTCATAGACATTGGCCAAGGCATTTACACATTGCAATTAGCACACACTTTATTCTCAGGGCACATCCATTGGTACTCAGATCCATTTCCAGATATGCAAATGGCTCATCACAATACATACTTAACTTATTCATAGGAAAATGCTCATCACAGTACACACTCTCCACTTAAGAGAAGCACAGATTTGAAATTCAATTCAGAATAAATTCAGAAAGAATTAGAGTGAAAGGAAAGGAACATCCCTACTTGTACTGTGAAGCCCAAAAGTTAGGATCCGGGGTGAGCATTAATATGTTCAGCAGATCGATGTGGAGGTGCATGCAAGAGTTCATGGATGGAGAAGTCTGATTCTCAAGAAATTCAGACCCCTCTACATCCTCAAAACTGCCATCTTCCTCGCTCCCAAACAGTGAATCTTCATCAGAGTCAAGGACGATAACCGCCTTCTTATCTCTGACTGGGGCAACATCGGCATCATCGTCATCGCTGTGGATGACGATGACCTCGTCCTCCTTCTTCGCGTCAGAGGTGGAAGATAGATGAATCACATCGTCCTCAACTCCAATGTCCTGAAATTCCGTCTCAGGGATGATGGAATCGTAAAGAAAGTATTCAGATTCCATGATTTGAGGCGGAGATGTATAGATCTGGGAGAGGAACGAGAGAAGCACAGGGATGGAGAGAAGAAGAACCGACTGAGAGAGAGAGAGAGTATAGATCTGGGAGGTGGGCGAGAGAGTTTAATTGGGGAGGTGGGTTGAGTAGATAGGAGTGAATGTGAGGATATTAAATGAGAGGGGTATTTTAGGGAGAATATAGGAAAAAGGGTACAATGGGACCATCATTCCCGGACGGAGAAAAACGTACAATGGGACTATCATTCCCGGACGGAGGGAGTATTTACTTAAATAATGACTACTTGATAATAACTAAAGGTCCTACTTCGAGAAATAAAAACATAAGATCCTATATTGGAAAAGTAATTTGTTTTAGTCCTATTTAGGTAAATTTTTCATTAAAATATTCGCTCGACTTGCATAGGCCCATTCGCGCCTCCGCGGCATAGCCCATAAACAGGAGAATACTTTGTTATATGGGCCCCAATTCCCCAAATCTAATATACAGGGACTTCGGCATAACAATAATTTTTGAAAAATGTCTTTCATGTGACGAGTATATGACCACACTTTTTCCCCTCCACATTTCTCTCTCCTTCTAAAAAAGAAGTCTTCATCTTTCCCTCTGCATTTAAAGGCGCCATCTCTGAAAACCATAAAGCTATAATCCTCTGCCGGAGAAGAAGAAGTATTCGAAATCGATGAAGAGACGAGANTCCCCCCCCCCCCCCCCCCCGTCTAATTATTGACTGTTTCTCTGTTTTTTCTTTTTCTTTTTGTTTAATTTATTTTCTTTTGAATTTCAGGGCGAGCGGCGTTAGCCGGAGATGGCGGCAGGGCGTGCGGAACTCGCTGGCGGTGAGAGAGAGGTTGAGTTTTTCCGGCTGGAGAGTCGACGACGATTCCGCCACTCGCCTCGTTCTCCATGCTCACAGTCTTAAAGACCTTGACATGTATGTAAACTATTTTTATTCTATTGTTAGAGTATAAAATATCATTATTTCAAGCTTTTGATTGAGTTGGTTGATTGCTTTTTCTTTTGAGGAATTTACGTAAATAGCACTAAAACATAATGACTTTCCCTAAATAGCACTACATGTATTTTTTTTCCCAATGTAGCACTTTTAGTCATTATGCATTAGTTATTATTCAAGTAAATATTTGTCATCACTGGTCATTATAGACATTATTAAGTACTATTTAGGAAATAAAATAATTTAAATGTTATTTAAAGAAATGACTTAAGTTTTAGTGCTATTTAGTGCAAATATTTCTTTTTTTTTTGTTGCACAAGATCAAGAAGCCGTTGGGGGTGCCAAATAACAGACAATGGACTGTGTCGATTGTCCATGGCGAAATGTATAAGCAAACTGTCGTCTGTGTCGCTGTGGGGAACGACAGGGATCACAGATCAAGGCGTTGTTCAACTGGTAAGGATCAGTTTGATTTCAACATTTTGAAAATGTTATTTAAAGTAATGTACATGGTTTTTTTTCCAGATTTCTAGGGCAGTCTCCCTAAAACATCTGAACATTGGAGGGACTTTTATAACAGACACATCTTTGTTTGCCATCTCAGACAGTTGCCCGCATTTACAGGTGACCTTTACTAAGGGATGGTGCCCCAAAGAAAAGTTGGTTTCCTCGTAATGCTTATTACTCCCTCCGTCCATGTATGATCTTCCCATTACGCGTTACGAGGCTTGACTGACTTTATTTTCAATTCAATTTAATTGATTATAGGAGTAAAAATTTTAAAACAAAATTTATATAGTAATAAACTACATGAAAAGTTCTACAAAACTAGAGGTGACAAGACTATATTATTTTATGAAATGACTAGTAAAATTAAGTAAACAAAGTGAGTAAGTTTGACCATGTGAATAATGACTGGGAAGATCTATGGTGGACAGAGGGAGTACATTATTTTTATTGCCTTCAAAAAAACACTTGTCTGTGACAACAGAGTATTGTACTGTGGGGTTGCCGGCACGTGAGCGAGAGAGGACTCATAGCTCTGGTGAACAAATGCTGCAAACTGGAATCCATTAACGTGTGGGGAATGAGGATTCCCATGGACTGCTTCATTGCCCTCCTCACCATTAGTCCATCTCTTCAGATTCTACCCAAAGCAACCCTGAAACCACCTACCCCTACCTTACTCATTTCTTGATTGATCTCCATCCATTTCTGTACATAATAACAGCACATTCATTCATATGGTGATGGTACATACTAAGTAATTTGTTGTCTGTAAACAACTGGAGGAAATATATATATTTCAATGGGTAAAGTTAGCTAGAGTGTCTTTTTGAAAGGTTCAACACTGGGAAACACTGATTATAGTAGAAAGGGGCAAAAGAGGAAGAAAATGTAAAATGTGGTTGCGGATTCGATGATGGGCGCAGCGGCGCTGGTCATTTGGACAGACCCGGAAAAAGTTCCGCCCTTGTTGTTTGTCCCTGGAGTTGTATTAGGTGCTGCAATGTCCTTGCACACTCCATATTGACCTACCTGCCAAATCACCATTTGATGATAAGCATTTTAATAATCTTTAGACGTTCATATCTTTAATGCTATATAAACAAACAATATGTAGTAATAAAATTTATTTTAAAAAAAAATCTGAGCTGAGCTGATTCTGCATATATAAGTGGAATAAGCTGAAAATGTGCATTCAAGAAAGAAGACGAACCTTACAAGCAGTTATCGTATTGCACCCGCACAAAGACTGACCATTCATTTGATCCAGATCATCAAAAACACCCCCTCCATCACTCCTCTGCAATTTTATCTTCCCCGGTTGAGATATAGAAACATTTTTTTTACTTTTCAGTAACTTATCCAGAGAGCAATGTAGAATTATTTACCATGTAAAAGTTTACTGCCACGAAGTTCGGCATCAAGTTCCCTGCTGCTTTATAGCAGCTCTTAACCATATCAGATAGTGGGGTAGAATGCTCCTTGCAAGCTTCATCTTGAACAGGAATTGTTGGGAAGTAGTTCATTAGAAATAGAGAAGCACTTCTTGAATCAAGTCCCTTGGATTCCTTCCTGTTGGTACATGATCTAGGCCGCAGTCCAGGATCTCCAGCTGAGGAGTGAAAAACATTTCCATTTATGGTCAGTTTTTTCCCCTTCTCATCCATTCCAAAGGTATATCTCACTTTTAAGAGAAAGAGTATATACTTCATATAACTAGTTCATATTTAGTGTTCTTAGTTGTTATATCTACATATGCATGGTAACAATCTTTTGGAATTACGGAGTGCGAAGCTGTAAATTAAGAGTACTTACGCTCATTCTCCACCATGTAATTCCACTGATACGCAATTCCTTCTGCTGTCTCCTTTGAAGAATCAGAAGTGAAAACCAGCAAACGGTAATTTTTAGCAACCATCTCATCTACAGTGGGCCAATCATGACCTTTTGTGGGCATCTCAGAAACTGGAAACTTATACCTGTCCAGCCCTGCATCGCTAAACACTTTGCTCAAACCTCTAGGTTTGTGCACATAATCCTCAATTATAATGGTGACTATCTCATAAGGTCTTGCAGACAAGAATGATTCTATTTCTCTAAGCGTGTTAATCGCTGGCTCCTGTGAAAACCCATCAGTCAATTTATGAGCAGTGAATCCTATGTTAAATCATAAAGAGAGAATTGAGATAGGGGGCATATTACAAAAGCAGTGATATTGAAGCAATGGCGATTGAAAGAGTGGCAGAGCCAGATATCGTCTTCGAAATCATACATATCCAGCATGAATCCCCTAACTCCATTCTGTAAGCACCCATTATAAAATTACTCAAAAATCAATTTCTTACGAGTTTGAGTCTCCTCTTTTCGATTAAAAACTACTGAAATGAATGAACTTATAAGTAAAAGCTGGATAATTAGTATCATAATCATACCAATAACTGGTTTGTAACGCTGTCTTCTTGATTAGTGAAGGTGATTCTCTGAGGTCCTGTCAGTAATGGAGCATTAACTATAGAAAATGAATTATGGGTCACCAGCCATGAGTACTTGTTGAAGGGCAACCCACTCATCTGCCACCCCATTACTCTCATCATTTCAGGCAGAAAAAAAAACATTCAAAAATAATTAATTAAAAATTAAAAAGTAAGTTTTTTTTGTAAAGAAACTCACAATGGAAGTGGGTATAGTTGCCTGTCCTCTGATACAAAACGGTTGATTCTTCCCCATTGCGGCGCAATTCCCGCAGTAAAGCCCGGGGCTACAGTCGGTGGCCGCAGCACATGAATCCCGAACCTAAAAAAACCCAAAAGAAAAAAAATTAAAACTCATCTGAATTATTCAAAATAAAACTTCAAAATTGCACTGGATCTGAACAGAGGTTGGAACCTGGCAGGTGCCGTCAGAGCAGGCGGCGGAAGGGGCGGCGAAGAAGATAAGCAGCGACAGGAGAAGAATGAGACTCCCTTTTACAGAGGCAATTTGTTGCGACCCTCCGTTGAATCTCCGGCGACTGTTCATCCTGTGAGGGTCGTGCTGCGCCGCGAAACACGGCGGCGCCTGGGGCTCAAAGACGACACGGGCAGTTGAAATTCATCGTCTTCAGAGAGGAATACTGAAGGAAAAAAATATATTCCCAGAATGATGAGAGCTTAGGGACTGCTGAGATGCCGATTTCCCAGGTTCCTTTAATCCTTTTTTACCTAACCCCACATCTTACTTTATTTGACCATTCTTTCTTTTCTTTTTCCACTGTTATTCTTTTTACATAATCAAAAAACAAAATGATGAATCTCAAAGGATGTAAAAGGAAAAAGAGACATGCCAAGAACATACAAAAATTATGATGTTAATTACTCCCTCCGTCCCAAATTATTTGCTACATTTGCTTTTTCAATAGTCGCGAGAACTTTTGTTTATTTCTACGTTTTCATTGGTTATTTGATAAAATAAAATATTCTTGACAACTCTTATTTCGAAGAACTTTTCATGTAGTTTTTTGATATGTAATTTTTATTTTTTATTTCTTTACCAATATGTAAATAAAATGAATTGAAAAAACTTGATATTTTGCCTCGGTAATAGAAATGTGACAAATAATTTGGGACGGAGGGAGTATGTTTTTGATTCTTATGGGATTAGCGAGTTTAATTTTTAATATCTTAACTTTTTTAATTAAATTGTCTATGAAATTACTAAATCCGTTTTCAAATTTCTTAGACATTATTTACATGATCAAATTTAGTTTGCTTATATTACTTCTTTCATTTCAAAATAGATTATAATTTTTTTCATTCTTTTTGATAATTTTTGTATATTTAAATGTTTTCATTGAATATTTGATAAAATAAAATATTCTTGTAACCTTTCGACTTTCATTTTATAGAATTTTTGACGTGATTTTTAATATATAAATTTTATTTTTTTTTTGATATACAAATTTTTAAATAAGATGGTTTTAAAAGATGAGAAATTTTACTTCGTAACTCTCAATTCGTAATCAAAGTAGGGATAAAGGGAATATTACTTATTTCATAAAATAGTATAATCTTGTTACCTCTTGTTTGGTATAATCTTTTCATGCAAGTTTTTCCATATAAATTTTATTTTTAATTTTTACACATACAATTAAATAAATTAAATTGAAAATAAAATTATTCAAGTTTCAAAATCTATTGAGGACGGTGAAAGTATTATTTTTGCAAATAGTTATCTCCTAGTTTAAATAGATATTTTGATTCTTGTAAAATTTATACGGTAATTTTTATTTTTAGGTCCTCTTGCATTTTTTGTTTAATTCATTTATTTTTTTAAAAAATTAAATATACCATACACAACTAACCTATTCTTTTTAGTCAAGACTACTCTATATTTGATTACAAAGTGAAAGACTTTGAAATATTTTTAAAAACTTAACATTATTAAAAATTCTTTTAATGCCAACAATTCTCTCACTCATACTTTCGTACTTCGTATCTTTACTTTATTTGTTGAGTGAATTTTATAATAAGTTCTTAGTTATAGGTCGTTTTAAAGCTTATTGATATTGATTTCAAGTTCCCCAGGAAGACTAATAATTGAGAGAGAAATGATCATTTCAATTTTGGGTTTATAGCTTCAAACTCAGCGACGAGTTTGGAAAAGAGTACGAGTGGAGGGAGAAAGCTTAATTGAGGAGAGAGAAATATGAATATACAATTTTATCCATGGTCTTAGTAAAAATGTTAACAAAAAATCATTCGTGAAAAATCATATAATAATTGAAAGACTAAATTAGTAATATTTGATATCTATAACTGGCGACTTTTATGGAATTTACTCTTTTTTTTCCTTGTATTTTCTCCTCTTATCTGCACAGTCGCCGCTTGACCTAACAGTCAATTCCACGGACGACGGGAAATTTCATCTTCCTCCTCTTAACTCTTAAGACGACGGTACGGTATATTGCCGGGGAGCTGCCGAAGGAGTAGCCGTAGATTCATGGCGAAGACCAGGCATCAAAAGTCGAAACCTAGCAACAACAAGCAAACCAAAGTACGATTGACCGCTGTTCATCTTTTTCCTTCACTCCGGACAACCATATACTATTTTGTTGGTTAATTCCGGTCCTTTTCATATATGTATCGATCGACATTCATAATGTTTTTTTTGAAATGTGTTTTAATAATCAATGTATTGGATGGAGCAGATCAAAAAACATGGAAAGCCGGTCGATATATCTGAATTTCGTGCTCAGCTCGACGCCTTGGGCTTAAAAATTGTTCAAGTGACATCAGATGGTAATTGTTTCTTCAGGTCTGCGATTTTAGACTCTGTTGTGTGATGTTTTTTTGATTAATTTTCATGATCAGAAATACTGAGACAGTCCAGAAACAATTTCCAGAGCTGTAGCTGATCAGTTGGAAGGCGATGAGGATGAGCATGCGAAATATCGGAGTATGGTTGTGCAATACATCAGGGTAAACATCTTGAGATTTTTTTGATTTTTTTTTTCAAATACCAAGGGTCATTTTCTTTGAATTCATAGCATTTGCTGTCAAGATATTTTTCTAGCCTTCACATGGATTCTGATTGAAGTGGGATGATTTCTGGGGAAATATACTTCACAGAGGAATCGTGAGACGTTTGAGCCCTTTATTGAAGACGACGTTCCGTTTGTTGAGTATTGTGAATCCATGGAAAAGGATGGGACTTGGGCAGGCCACATGGAACTACAAGCTGCTTCTCTTGTTACTCACAGTAACATATGCATTCACCGAGTAATTCACTGCCCGCCTCATACTTCTATCTCTGTTTTGTAGAGTAGGAATTTGATAGTAACTTTCAGACTTATGTGTTAATGTGGCAACTAAATCTGTTTCTTCACTCATGGCGCTCTGATATGCCATCAAATGACTTTTGATTGATTGGTAAATCATATCTTCCTTTTAAACACTATTATTTACAGCACATGTCGCCTCGATGGTACATACAAAATTTTGACAACCATGAAGCTCAGATGATCCATCTGTAAGTAATTTTTTTATATGCGTAGAGCTTACATTGCTTTGTTTAATTGATTTATAAGAGTAAAGGGGCTCAAGGGATAGTTTTGTAGTGTTGGAAATTTTGAATTTAGAGTATGAACGTTTTTGTAAGACTATGTAAGTGAAAGACATGATAGACAGCATTTCAGTGTTTTGAATGTTCGATTACATTCCTACCTTGTGAAGACAACTAAATGACACAACCTTTCCTAATTGACACTGTGTCAGTTTTGGTGTTTTAAACACCTTTATTCAGTTTATTGTTTTTATTTGTAATGTATAGTCAAACAATTTTACCATATGAAGGATTATTTTTAAGCTTGACTGAATATCTAGCAAAAATTTTTGAGGTGTACATGTTTTTTTCTGCTCAAGTATGTATACCTGCAGAAACATTGCAAGGACTATGGAGTATGTTTTACCTAAGGGAATCCTGTGTGCATTAGTATGAAATATGTAACAAATAGAAAGAGTGATTTATTTGCAGTTCTTATCATGATGGAGAGCATTATAATAGTGTTAGATTGAAAGAAGACACCTGCAATGGACCAGCGAGGCCTATAAACATTAAGGTTTCTTTAAGAATAATCCGTTGTTACTTTTGGCTTATGGAATGAGATGATTATTTTTATTTAAGTTCTGGGTATCTACGGAAGTCTAACAATTTTTTAGTCATATAAAGGCCGATGCTGATATTTCAGCAAAATACCCCAGTCAAACTGTAAAGGTTTCCACCAAAGCTGTCGGGAATGTGGTGCAGTCACGGTCTGTTAAAATGGTTATGTCCGGAAGTGGGTGTGAAGACGCGGTTAAAGTGGAACAGGTAGTTCATATGGATCACACTTCTGCTGTAACGATCCTTTGTGTTTATTTTAAAATATTTCAATCCATTGCAGTATCACGATATTCTCCATGCATGCCAAAAAATGAGAACATGATGTCTTCTCTTTTCATTGACAGTTTCTGAACTTCTCTCTCTCATCTGTGTACATTTTGACGGTTGCTCATCATTTCTTTTCCTGACTGTTGTTGGTCGGTGGTAGAGATGGGTTTACGTCATATGTCCACCCTTAGTTCTTTCTTATTTTCCTTGGGGCTGGATGTGTTGATGTAGGATATTAAAGGGGAGGTGCCTTAGTGTATGATTTCTGCCGATGAAATTGTAATGATTGACGAGACGCGTGAGGGACTTAATGATAGGTCGGAGGTGTGGAGATAGACCATGAAATACAAAGGTTTTAGGTTGAGCAGGACTAAGACCAAGTACAGGTAATGTCTCTAGCAATGTCATTGAACCTAAACCAGCCAAAAAACCGGCATGGCGACCAGTTCCCGGGGTTTTCCTGGCCAATCTGGGGTTTTGAGGTGTTGCACCAGACAGGTTTGGTGTTCAGTTCCCGGTTCTAGTAACACTACTCTCTAGTGGTTTGATGACGGAGTCAGAAGTTGAAGTGAATATTGATACTCATCTAGTATCTACAAAGGATACTTTGGATTCATCATTCATGTCGATGTGGAGATCGAAAGCGATGTTGTTCCCCATGTTGGAGCTGCTTGGATGAAGCGGAAGCTTGCTTAAGTTGTCAAGTGCTACTAGAGGATATTAGCAAAACTGAAAGGGAAGTTTTACTGGAGAGTGGTCAGATTGTGGGGTGCTGTTTGGTGAAGATCACTCATGTTCAGATGCTCCGAGTGGCAGAGGTGACAATGTTGAGATGGTCGTGGGGATATACGAGGATGGATAAGGTCCAGAACAAAGATTTTCTGAGGAAGGTGGGGTGGTCTCTGTGGAGGATAAGTTGCGTGAGGCTGGACTGAGATGGTTTGGGCACGTACGGAGAAGTATGGATGCTCCAGTGAGTAAGTGTAAGAGGCTTGTGGTAGGGGACATAAGGAGGGGTAGGGGAAGACGTAAAAAGAGTTGGAAAGATGTGATTAGACATGATTTACAACTTTAAAATCTAACCTAGTATATGGACTTATATATGAGTGTTTGGAGGTCTAGGAGTAAGGTGGTAGGATAGGGTTTTGGGTAGTGTACTAGTGTTCCACCTTTGTGTAGGACTTAGTGCCTTAGTTTGCTACTTTGCTGTATGTACTTATGTGCTTGCATCTTTTGTACTTCTCTCATTTGTCATTCGCTTTACCTGTTTTTTGTGTTTCTTTTGGTTTGAACTGACGTCTCTTGGAATTTGGAAACAGCCTCTCTACTCTCCACGTAGGGGTAAGGTTTGCATACACTCACTCTCCCCGGACCTCACCTTAAAGATTTTAGTGGGTTTGTTGTTGTTGTTGTTGTTGTTTGAAGGGTGTGACAGAAAGTTTATCCAGCCTAATTGTATACTACTCCATATGAATTTCCACTATTTTTTAATTTCACTGACTCCGACAGTTGGGATTAAGGGGCATATAATGATGATGATGACTATAAAGATAATATACTATGAAATGACTTGCTCCACTCTTTCTCTTTTTATATTTTTATCTTGTGCAAGGTTCTACAGCAAGTAGGTGGTGATGTGGATGCTGCAATTGAATTTCTTGTATTAGAACAACAATCTGAAATCCAATATTCTACAAACAATGAATCTGCACGTTTAGCTAACTCTTCTCATGGTAATGGCCGGTCAGTACATTTTCA
Organism: Cuscuta campestris; assembly: GCA_900332095.2. NCBI lineage: Eukaryota > Viridiplantae > Streptophyta > Magnoliopsida > Solanales > Convolvulaceae > Cuscuta > Cuscuta campestris. The sequence goes on from OOIL02003221.1 coordinate 71,339, forward strand.
CATTCTTCTATATGATATCATCTACTCCATCTATCATAAAAGGTCTTGTTTGAAAAGCTTCGTTTGCCCTAAGAGAGAGTCATGTTTCAAAAAGCATACTCATAGCCAGTTTTTCATGTAAATTTCCCATAGGAAATTAAAAACAATTTTAAATGATAAATCTAACTAAAACAGTTTTTTTACAAATGATTAGGATTGCATGACTTTTGTTGAGTATCCCACATTGGTTGTCCATTTGGTTTGAATCTAATTAGTTTATAAGAAGATTGAGGTAAAGGCGTAAAGCACAGATATTAAGGTTTTTTTCAGATTAGTTTCAATGAAACATGGTATTACTCTATTAGAGTCCACCTCTTCAGTTGCCTATTCCAATTTGGGTTGAGGGGGTGTGTTGTGCATCTCACATCGATTAGATACTGGATTTTAGCTTAATATATAAGTGTGACGTAAACCCACTCTTTAATATCGATAATGCCTGTGGGAGACTAGGTGCAGAAGGATGGGGCAAATTCTTTTGAGAAAAAGTATATCATCATAAATGAAGTTAATGGGCCCTCCTTCACACACGAAGGTGGTTTGTATATACAATATACAAGATGAGCACATAGCTCTTGGGCCTAGATAATGCATGGGCCAATCCCACCCAAATAGTCTATAACAATTAAATGAAATATGATTGCTTCAAAGTGATGAGAAGCATGTCTTGAAGACTTAAACTGACTTACTGACCTACAGTTGGCTGGGCTGACAAAGGGACGGCTATGCTAACCTAGTTCATAGCTACTAGATTGGGCTTTCACATGTTGCCTTCTGATTTCTATGTTCAATTCTTTCAAAGTATACTACTCAGATCGCGGTCCAAGTTCATCTATGACAGGCTTACTAAAGAGGTGGGCACAACAACCCAGTTGAATCCCACAAAAGTAGGGTTTGGGAGGGTGTGTGTACGCATACCTTATCCCTATGTTTAAAAGATAGAGCGGCTGTTTTCGGATGCCCTATGGTGAGCATCAAAAGTTATATTGACTAACTGCCACTTCACTATTAAAAGAAGCGCTAACAGTTTAAAGAGTCATTTTGCTTTATTCCATTATACTCCAAAGCTAAAAAATACGGAGTAGTGGATTCTTTGACTCTATCAAAGATGATGGAAAGGTGGGCACATCACATGCCGCACATGTGCTGAAATGAACCCCTAACAGTAGCCTGAAACCACCAAGTGGGCAGGCACCTCACGAACAACTAACAGGCTTGGCTCTTATAGAAGAATAGCTTGTTAATTTGACACTAACTTACCTGAATAGGAATCCTTAATATGTGAGGTTTACCCCAATCTTCTTTTATACTATAAATTCAAACCTAATGGACAACCAATGTGAGATGCCCATGTGGATATCATAATCCTCCCACTCCCCTAATCAAAAGCACTTTGGGTGGGAGGGAGTAAAGGAAACCATACATGACCTTGTTTCCAACAGACTCATGGGGAAATATACAACAATCACCAGCTTGATGAGTAGATTCTTCATAAAAGAACTTGTTAATGAAAAACCCGCAGGAAAATACTCCATGTACCCAAAAACGGCTAAAAGTTCAAGCAGACCGCATCTTCCGAGCTGACCAGATGTCCCCATAGGTAGCCGTGTTCTATTTAATGCATCTCACAAGTTACAACTCGATATTTGTGCCAAGTTCTGATTTGCCTACATCTTTTTTGTTTTCGCACACCCTTGGACTCATATTTCCTTTTCATCCGCTGGTCATTGAGTGATCTACTTACGCCGGCCTTCTCTCTTTGTCAACTTGCTCCAAATACCCACTACTATTTGGCCGGCTTCATCATTCAATGTTAAGCCTGCCTTATCAAACCCTGACATGAGCATAAATGGTATATGCTTAAGATAGGGAAACGACCGTCCAAGAAATGCAAGTCCTACGCTGCCCTCTCTCAAGCCTAAGGTTGGTTTTGTATTCTCCTGAGTCCCTTCGTATTAATTCATGACTTCTGAGGAATTCATGTCACCACATACAGAGACTAAAGCAAGTGTTGGATTGCTGATTCACATGGGATTCCACGTGTCCCATGCTTCTCAGGTCAGAGTGTGAGCTTGTGATGCTTTCAGCTACTCAACATGGCTAGGGTGGATATCTCATATACTATACTAGTTGTACGTCTGATCCCAAGCCCAAACAGCTCAATTTTCTCGCTTTGTGAACAAGTATTTGTGTTTGCGAGCTAAAGTTCGAGCGTAAGAAAGTCAAAGTATACACATTCCGTTGGGCGCCAAACATATATGTCATAAATCTCATAATTTATCCAAATACTTGTCTCGATTCAACAATAGCATCTTTGTGAGATCATCACCTTAGTGAGACATTACGGGGATCTTGAGGTCCCTCCTCTGGGATATCACCATTCTTGGAAGACAAAGTTTGTATAAATCTTCGTCAGGTCTCCCCATCCATTCAATGCTGATGGATCCTTCAAGTGCTTAAAGCATGTATATTCAAAGTACCTACCCTACCTAGTCGACTGAGTTTGGCGCCCTTGCAATCAAAATAAAGAAGGGGAGAACTCCCTAAATAGGAGCAAAAGATAATTAAAGTACTAAAATAGGAGTGTCACTCTTTATGTGACCTAAACAAGAGTTACACTGCCATTCTCACATTGCACACTACCACATAGTCCCGCGCCACTAGAGCGCCGCCACCAGTCAATGTAGTGCTGCCGCTAGAGCGCCGCTGTGGGACGCCGGAGTGCCATCGCGTTGATCACTGTTGACCGGTAGTCCACCACCCCACTGCCACCATCACATTGCCACAATTCACACTGCTATGTTGTCATCACACTACCACCATTCACACTGTCAAACTCTTATTTAGGGGATAAAAACAATGTCACTCATATTTTGGTATATTGATGGCATTTTACTCCTATCTAGGGACATTTCTTATAAAGAAGCTCATCACCTAGGAGACCCCTTCTCAAACCTGATCCAGGAAGCCATATGACTGCCAGTTGATGTTCCCACCAATGCATCCTTCTCAGCTGGCTATTGCTGGAATTCTTAGTCGTCTGCTGCTGACCTTGAAGAAGACACCCCATTTAAGTTTGTCACCAAACTCTCTGACCTTTTTCTAGCTTATTTTCGTTTTCTTACTCTAACACATGTTGCTCTTCCTTAATACTGCATATTTGATCAATCCAACAAGGTTGGGTGCTCTTCGCTCCAGTGCTAAAAAGGGAAAGGGCGTGATTCAAGATGAAGTCCTCCTTTTCAAGAAGTTACAAACAAGCATCACCAGATCCTGACAGACTCATCATCATCTGAGGTGGGTGCCATGGAGATCACTTTCTCCCCTTGTTCTCTTGTTCTATGGCAAGTTTGGCAAGAGCAGATCAAGTAGGTATGCCGAGTCAGTTGTAAGTCTGTAATCCCGTGTTCGTCAGGCCCATACATTTCCACCCGGAAAATTGTGTGTTTTCAATAAGATAAGAAAGTACTACACCGTAATATATACTCCGTATAAAGATATGGTATGCACTTGAAGAGGCATCAACTCTCGTGGCATCATGCCCGCATGGCATTGGCCAAGCCTATGAGACCAACAACTAACGAATATGTTGATATTGCGAGATTTGCTCGGCTTAGTAGAGAAAAACCATGTTAGCCCATTTGCAGGTTCTAGTACAATTGTCCTAACTCCTAAGGGGTTGAAGAGAATAAACAAATCTCCAGCCTCCAAAAAATAGTTACATCCTCAAAGGCAACCTTGTTGACACGGCATGAGCATGTAGTGGGGGCGACAAGGTCAGGGCTCTTATATGCCTTTATTTTAATTTTTATCAGCCTTTCTAAGCCATATACTCCGTCCACGAGAGGAACTCACTTAATATGCTCTAGCTTTCAATGAAAGCACCAATTGATGTCTATGGGAGACTAGGGGTAGAGATCGAGGTATATTCTAGTGAGGGAATGCGTATTCCCATAATTGAGGTCAACATGTCATCCTCCACACGGCTAGCTAGGGTGTGGGTGGACCAAGCTCACACAACTAGTCTATAACAAATACATGAATATGATTCTTCAAAAATCAAAATGCATGAAATATGCTGAGCAGGCCCCTCACACGTTGCCTGCTTAATCTGTGATTACGCGCCTCCACTTTCTCGTTTTCCCATTGTGTATGGGTAGAATATAGTGAACATTTCCTACCAATATCACTTTTTGCCAATTCTTTTAATGATTGCCTCTTTTTTTTTGACTTTTTACCACTAAGTTTCCTTTGTGGCACAACTCACTTTTCTTCATATATTGGTTCTAGTGCATCCGCATGACTCTCAGGCAAACTGTGGTGATGATGACATAGCAAAATCTGAGCAAGCTGTGTATTCATCTAAAAATGGTACAGAAGTGACTCATGATAAAAGTGGTTTGCAGTTTGATGGAAAGGTAGAGATTTATTGCATATAAGCATTCTACCATGTAAATTTGAACTGTTTGACCTTTATATATTTCTTGTAAATTTTGCCTACATTTATATTTTTCATGATTCTTGATGGTATAGATAACTCCACCAAACAAGGCCTGCCCATGTGGTTCAAAGAAGAAATACAAGTCATGTTGTGGTTCTGCTGCTGGAAAGTCTTATGCCAAATTGATTACGTAAGCTAGTTAATACTGATGTTTCCTATATAATTATTCCGTCTTATGAAAGTT
>OOIL02003221.1:76254-106438 GCA_900332095.2 Cuscuta campestris
GTAAATTTTGCCTACATTTATATTTTTCATGATTCTTGATGGTATAGATAACTCCACCAAACAAGGCCTGCCCATGTGGTTCAAAGAAGAAATACAAGTCATGTTGTGGTTCTGCTGCTGGAAAGTCTTATGCCAAATTGATTACGTAAGCTAGTTAATACTGATGTTTCCTATATAATTATTCCGTCTTATGAAAGTTGTGAGAGAAAGGACATCCTACGTAAAACATTGCCACTACTGCTTTTCACATGAATTTATAGCGGTAATTATCCTGTACAGTTAATTGGCACTAAATTTCATGCCACATACCCAAACTAGTTGGGATCAAGGTGTTAATAATAATGAATGCTGATTATTATTGAATATAACTCGCAAATAAGTTATTCTTCACTTGTCCTGGTAAAATTATCTACAAGCTTCCAGCCTCTAGAATGCTTAGATGAAAATTATTTCTTAGCTTACTTAAGCAAAATATATAGAGCACATTTGGTGTGGGTAAAATTTGGCTTCATTTTCTGAAATTGTGGCTGGTTTTTAAAACTAATGAATGCTTTGGTTAGATTTTGATAAGGAAATATACATGCAAAAATGATGGCAGAAGTATTATTTGGCCTCTTTTCATCCAACATAATAAATAATATACTCTTTCCCACTATGTTTGTCCCATGCATTATTTGTCATTTTTGTCTGCTTCAAAATTATTTGTACTTTATCTAAATTTGTGTACCACTTTCCCTTGTCCCAAACTTAGTGGGACGGAAGGAGTCCTATGTTTCCCTCATCAAACAACAAGTTAACCAATTCACTAAGGGCACTCATTTAAGCTGGTGGGTGTTTGGTAGATAATTTGGCTGGATAATCTGATATAGTTTGGCTTACCGAACGGGTCCATTAGTGTCTTCTGAGTTACACCGTTATTATTTTCTTATTCTCATGGTAGTAATCAGTACAAGTACATCTCTATTCAGCAACCAAACGGCTGATAATGGAAAAAAAGGGCAGAAAGACAAAAGGCAAGGAAAGAAGGGCAAGAATGTGAATGTCGCTGCAGGTTCTAATCATCAATGTGCTGAACTACCTGATATGGGTGCACTCTGTATATAATAATATGGTGAGTGCATAAGTGGCATTTTTCAAATAATGAAATCTATTAATATCCAAACAAGTGATTGGTGGCTAGTACAACTAACCTCTTTGCCTTCTTTGCTCTTTGGAAGGGAATGTTAATTGGTAAGGGCGACTATGAGGCCGAAAATGTAAGTGACATTGCCCTGTTTTGCCCTTATCACTCCCAAGCATATTCCCATTTATTACATTGAGCTCTGTTCCTTGACCACTACACAGTCATCTGCTTAATATTTGGATACTAAGTACACCATAGTAAATACTGTCTGCAAATGAAGTTTACACTTTGATTTCACTTTCACGGGGGGTTTAAAAAAGCGTCAAAAGTTAAAAGCCGCGTGATTGAAATTTGAAACTCGTTAAGAAAAAGAATTACAAGTCACATATTCATTATCTAATAGGGAAAGTTGAAAAGTGTCAATTTTGATTTTGAGACCACTAAGAAAAGTAAACTCTACCCTACATTTTGGTACGGAGGATTACAATGATGCATGCATCCATACAGGTACGATACATTGTTTTTGTTCAATATCTTTGTCCCACAAGATTTCTTGCTTCCCTTTTGCTTCGGTTACAAAATAAGGGTTCTTGTTTGTTTTTTGAAGAAAACATTGTGTTCACTTTATCTCACATTTATTAATTACCGTTGGTCACTAAAGAAGGTTTCTTGTTTGCTTTTGAGGAAAAAAAGTGATGTTCACATTATTTTACTTTATTAATATTTTTGTTTTTCTTTTAAAAAGGTAAATCAATTATATTAAAAGCTCAATTAACATAATGATAGTATTTTAACATGTGATTAAATTAAATATGGAGCAGATAATGAAATACACAATACAATAAAGTTTCATTTGTTAAATGCTGCAATAAAAATGAAGGTAATATAGGTCATGTTTTCTTCACATGATTTGAACGATTCTAATTTGATTGGAATAAGCTTTGATCGTGTCTGATATGATCTGATTTGATCTGATTGTAAGTAAATGTAATAAGAATAAAAGTTGGAATAAAGCTATTTGTACCCCATTTGGACACCGCGGGTGTGCACCAACATGTCATATTTTTTCGCCATGTTTTAACTCACACATTTAATACTTAGTACTCCCTCATCCCTAAATATTTGCCACTTGTATTCTCGAGGTAAAATATCAAGTTTTTTTAATTTATTTTATTTACATATTGGTATAGAAATAAAAAATAAAATTTAGATATAAAAAAACTACATGAAAAGTTCTTCAAAATAAGAGGTGTCAAGAATATTTTATTTTATAAAATAACCAATGAAAACGTAGAAATAAACGAAAATTCTCGCGACTGTTGAAAAAGCAAGTGTGACAAGTATTTTGGGACAAAGGGAGTATAACATTAAATTAATTCATATTTAGTTTAATTTAAGAAAAATGTTTGGAGTACACTTTTAGTGCAATTGAAGTGTACACCGCCAGCCTCCATAACACACACTTGGGATATACCATTTAGTGTACGCATTTCTCTTAATTTGAACAATTAAGTTCTTTCTACATTAAAATTTGTATCTTAAATTGTACACAATACAAATTTTTTTGATCACACTAGCATTTTTGTATGTAAAATTTGTTGTGTATAAGACTAAAAGATACAAGTTTTCCCTATAAAGGACTAATAATGTTTTTTTCCTTTTCTAAGAGTATTTTAAAAAAAAATTCCTTTCCTACCCCTAAATTATAGGCGACCACTTGTGTGGATAAAACCAACGCCCCTTTGCAGTTTTTTTAGTTCTTATCTCTAAATATTTTATTTTCATAATTATGGATTAATTAGCCATTATTTATGCCTATAGTTTAGGAAAAAAATGTATTACTCCACAACCCCTAATTTATCTCCACTCATGAGATTTTGCTTTACCATTTTTCCTCCTCGGCATTGCTTTGTTCTACTTCTTCACAAATTTTGCTTAGTGCTTTGCCAATTTTTATTTCCTTTAAAATAATATAATAATATCATTTCTTGTTTTTAAAACATTTTTGCCACAGTTTTGTAGAATCTTTGATATAATTTTTATGTATATACTTTTTTTTTAAATTTTACACCATTTTTTTGAAAAAGTGAACTAAAACCAACTTTAGTTAAACAATGTAACATGTAACAAGAAGATAATCTCTGGACAAAAAAAGTGTTTTTTCACCGTAAAGAAAGAATTACTCAAGATCATAATGTCTTCCAATTGCATTAGACTTAATTCTAGTACGTCTTTTCTTAATGTTCTTTGTTTATATTTTCATTTTTTAATTTGACCCAATTTGTGTGTGTTTATATTTTTCTATGCAAAAAGCATTAAACACTGATTTACTACTGATAATGATCGACTTTCCCAATATAGGATCATATGTTTTTAATTCCTAGAATCTTTGGTCATTATTTTTTAGTCATTATTCAAGTAAATGATCATCATTACTGGACATTATTCTTCCCACTAAGACATTATTGATTCTTATTTGGAGAATAAAAAAGTTTAAGTCCTAAATTAAGAAATGACATACTATTCAGTACAAATTTCACTATTGCCAAAAATATTTAGAATCAAAGACATTTAAGCAAACATTTAAACTCAAAGACATAACAAAATTTATTAAAATAATAATGAAGTAAAAAAAGAATAGAACTAAAACATAATGACTTTCTCAATTTAGGACCATATGTTTTTATTTCCAATGTAGGATTATTGGTCATTATCTATTAGTCATTATTCAACTAAATATCCAGCATCACTTAGACATTATTCTTCTCATTAGTCATTATTAAGTCATATTTAGGGAATAAAAAAGTGCAAGTCCTACATTGGAAAAATCCAATGATGCTGAACATTTAGTTGAATAATGACTAATAGAATAAATTTGTTCATGAATAAAAGTTGATTTTATGTGTAGGTCTTCATGAATAGGTTTTGGGTAATTTACAGAAATAGGACAAAAACATAATGACTTTCTCAATATATGAACATATGTTTTAATTTACTAATGTAAGATCATTGGTCATTATCTATTAGTTATTATTCAACTAAATGTCCAGCATTACTTGGACATTATTTTTTTCACTAGTCATTATTTAGTCATATTTAGAGAATAAAAAAATTTAAGTCTTATATCAAAAAATGATTTATATTTTAGTTATATTTAGTGCAAATTCCACTTATGGGTATAAGGACATTATTTTTTTAATCCAAGTATAAGGACATTATTCATTACATATGGATGCCAATAACGAAGAAAACATGCATAGTGTCGAAAAAAACGGATAGGGAGGAAGAACTTGTTGAGTACGATGTGTTTAGAGATTGGCAATGGAGTGGAGGAGTGACACTTAATAAGGTAGAATATGTAGAAATTGTAGCCTAAAAAATAGGAGAATTAAATGTTTGATATTATCTTTAAAAATGTAAAGAAAATTAAAAATAAGAATGGAAAGAAAGCCGCATGAGATCATGCGCATGATATTAGAAGGGCAAAGATAGGATAAAGAGGTTATTTAAGTAATTTTCTACCCCAAACGTGTAGTCAAATAGGACCACTCCTATTTAGGGAAAACCACCATCTTTTACTCCTATTGTTGTAAATTTCCCTTTTTGTATCCATATGGACCATCAAATATTATTACATAGTTTTGGTGTGCAATTTTGATATCTTTCTTGGTGTACCCCAATTTGGGTATCTTCCTTGGATTTGTTTGCAGTTTTCTCTCTTTTTTTTAAGAAAAATGATAGGAGTACACCAAACCTCATATGTCCCCCATCCCCTCCTTGTCCATTAAAAAAGGCAAAAAAATTTAAAAAAATGAGTAAATAAAAATCAAATAAAAATGTGTAGTGGAAAAGAGAGTGGTGTATATTTGGGATACACTTTTTGGTGTACTCCTAGCATTGTTCTTTTTTTAATACTCGCACTCTATACACTGGAAAAAAACATGCAGTTTCATTTTACAAACAAGATTCTAATATTTCTATCTTAAAAAAAATTCTAGTTTTGTCCGACTTGACTGTACTCTGTGGCTCTTCTTCATCTCCTAGGCTGTGACTGTTGGAGCAGACCTGAGTATTTGACTCGAGGTGGATGTGTGGTGTGTGTGTGTGTGTATGAGTAATATATCTCACGAGTGTCCCATCGCCCTAATAAATCCCTTCATCTCCTATCCACACTCTCTACTCTCTATCCTGTTTTCTCTATTGGATCAACTGTTAACTCGTTACACTGGCATATTACATTGTTATTATTTTTTTATCATACTACCAACCATAGTTTTCAGAACTGGACCGGTGACCGAACCGGTCTCGGTACTGGTTCACTGGTTTACTGGTCGAACCAGTGGTTCAACTGGTCGAACCGGTGGTTTAAGCATTTTTAAAATTTTATATATATATATATATATATATATATATATATATATATATATATATATATATATATATATATATATACATACATATATATATATATACACATATACATATACATATACATATACATATATATATATAGACACACTCTCTCTCTTTATAAATACTTAGAGCAAATAATGTATAACATTTGCCCAAATCAATAATAATTTACTTCAGTTATGTCACTAAGTTTAACAATAAAACTTACATATTTAAAAAACAATATTAAACATTTTATAAAAGAGTTGATTTTACTTTTTTTCAAATAAATTATCTAATATGAAAAACACTGAAATGAAATCTTTGCATACTAATATATATAGACACACACACACTCTCTCTCTTATTTATAAATTTTAGAGTAAATAATGTATGACATTTGACCAAATCTATAATAATTTACTTCAGTTATGTCACTAAGTTTAACAATAAAACTTACATATTTAAAAAACAATATTAAACATTTTATAAACAAATAGTTGATTTTATTTTTTTTCAAATAAATTATCTAATATGAATAACATTGAAATGAAATCTTTGCATAATATTTGTAATTATATCAATTATATCAATAATTCTGAGTTTTAATAATTATATCAAATATTCGGAGTATTTTTTAAAGTTCTTAAAATGAAAAGAAATCTTTAAACATTTGTTAATAATATAATATTAAAAGTTATTAAAGTGAACTTATGACACAAAGACACTTTAGTTGAGATGATTAGGGACTTAACTTTGGTAACAAGAGGTCTTGGGTTCGAACCCTTGTGGGCTGAGATTTTTGGGCGAAGAAATTGCAAAAAGAAAAAAAAAAAAAAAACTGGTCTGGCCGGTGAACCGGCCGGTTTTTTCCGGTTCAAAACGGTTCGTAGCGGTTCGATGCAAGTTACGGTCCAAGGTGCCGGACCGGTTCGCCGGTTCACGGTCCGAACCGGCCGTTCCGGTCCAGTTTTTAAAACTATGCTACCAACGCGTATTCTTAGATGACACAATCATTATACTCCTATTTTGATCTTAAAATACTTAGGACTCCTATTTTTGTATTTTCATACTTTTTTACATATGTAAATTTTAAATATGAGATTTCTTTTTTTAAATATGTAAATTTTATTTTTTAATTTTATACGGAGTACCAATTTTTAACTAAATTGAGTTGAAAAATCATTTCAGTCATACCTTGTAAGCAACAATAGGCAATTTAAATTGAGATGGAAGAAGTATTGTATAAATTTTATTTTGAAATTTTACACATATAATCAAATATAAATTGAATTAAAATTAAACTCGCTCAAGCTTCGTAAAGCGTAATGGAAAGATCTATGGGCGACGGATAAAGTATTACTTATTCTTATTAGAATTAAATCATAAATATAACTATAATTAATTATAATCAGATCAAAAACAACTTTAAGTATAACTATAATTAACCGTAATTGGATCAGACTAGATTGAACATATCATAAAATCATATCAGAGTGAATCAGATAGTTGAAGAGAACAAGTTCTAAAATTATCTTGTAATTAACCTTATCACTACGTACATATCAAACCGGTGTGTGGAGGAGACTTGGGTGAGCGTTCCACCTTTTTCTGTACATCATTTTATTTGTTTCTTTTTATTTAAATAGAGACTGCTTATTGTTACTTTTTCCCTCTCTTTTTTTTAACACATTTCTTCTGTCTCTAAATAGTACTCCCCCGTCCCAAAAAAAGTTATGTTTCATTTTTTGTGTATCCCATAAATCAGGGAGTAGGAGTATTATATTTCTACTTTGGCTTCTTAGGGAGTTTATGAAAAATGATAATTTTGTTGATAAGCAAGAAAAAATTTCAACCGCAATTATTTCTTCTTTTTTTTAAAGACATTCAAACAAGAAAAGCGAAGATAAAAAAGGGTCAAAATTATTTTTTGTTGCTGGCTGGCTGAATCGGATAATATGAGAGAATTGACGTGATTAAAAACTAGGAGAATCTACGCGTCCCACTTCTTCTCTTTTACCATTAATTAGGTTTTGAAAAGTTAGTTTCAATTTAAACTGCACGCCATATATAGACGAGCTGAGATGATGAGAGAATTGATAAGCAAAGCAAAGCATGAAGAAGTAAGTGTTCAAACAAAGTGGTACTTCTATTCATAGACAACATCATATGTTGCATGGGTAATATGTTGCATGGGTAATGCTGGGAGACACCTGCATAGGCAGCTCAACTGGTTTCAAAGGTAAAATTTAGAACAAGAGACCGAGGATCGAGTCTCATCAGCGGCAGTGTACGAGAAACCTTTCAAAATGAGGGGAGCACCTTATTGGTCCCAGCCTCTGTTGCCGGTAGAATCACCATGATTTAGGTTCTCTCAAAATCCCGTCAGGTGGGGTGAGGGATTTTGCGCTTTGGAACAAGTAATGCTAGGCAACCTTCACTTTTGACATTATAGGCAAACGCATACTCTGTAATCCGTATTTTTGTACAGACAATTACTGATGTGGAGTATTATCTGTCAAAAGACAATTCTGGATGCAAAGTATATCGTGACAGTACTAGTCATTACATCCAAGTCCTCTTAGTTTTGACACTAATTTTGATAATATTTTAGACCATGCGTAGCGATTCAAGCCATGTTGAGGTATTTTTCGTCACGAGGATTACATGTGTGCAGAGTCATTTTGATTTTTGAAACAAATTTTTCTTGGTAGTGGTTCACTGTCCATGCCCAAGCCCTTCATTATCACTCAATAGTTAATTAATTAATTTTCTTTTTTGTGTGAAGAGAGTAGTTTAAGGGGTTTGGAATTTAATGTCAAAATCGACATACCAAAAACATAATAATTCTAATAAAATTAGGCCATTGTCTCTTTCATTTCAGGGGGGCTTTATGCTAACCCAATTATTAAGTTATATAAACGTAATACGTAGTATTTAGACAACTAGCAATAAACCTTCAAAAAAAGACAACTAGTAATAACAAAAAAATAATAATTGTTCCTAATGATGTGAGGCAAAACATTTCCTTTTTCTTAAAACCAATCAAACACTCACTTACCCTAATTGGAATGTCTTAATTTCTGTTCTTTCCTGAAATTTGACTAATTTAAGTATCTGTTTTGAGGAATTTGATTGATATGTTTAGCCGCGTGCGTTAATTATTGACCAATTCGTTTTCCCGACGAGATGAATGGATGAATTTTCCATATCCCTTTTGTTTCCACAATTTTAGGTAACTTTAAGAATTGGCAATAAAAAAAAAAGTACTCCGTAACTTTTTTTTAAAAAAAGAAAGATAAAAATTTTTTACTAAAATATTTTCGTTGTTCCAATGGTTTCCGCCAATCATCCTAAAGTGCCATATTATCAAAAAAAAAAAATTAGACGGAGAGAATAGTTTGTATATTATTCCGATAATCGATTTAGACCAGAAAAATGAGGCAGCTGATATTGGCGCTCCATTAAAGTTAGTGGCGCTCCACTTTAACTTTTTATTGTTAAAAGTTTACCATCTTGCCCTTATACTAATATATACGGAGTAATTGCTATAGCTATTGCCCTAAAAAATTGCTATTCGTAAACTGCCCTTTACATTCCACACCCTCTTTTTTAATTTTTTTAAAAACATACTCATTCTCTCATTCTCCCATGATGTGATAGATTGGGTAAGAATTAACAGGGGTAAAAGTAGTTTTTTTAATAAAAAAGGGAAAGACTAAAGTAGGAGTATATACATGCATTAATCTTTTTGTAGGTTTTTGTTTTATTTATGGACTTTTGTTGTACATGTAAAAAAAGAATAAAATAGGAATAAAACATTGAAAATATACCAAAATAGAAGTTCATGTTTTTATTTAAATAGAAGTTCATGTTTTTATTTTCAAAATAAGAGTTAAAATACATTTATAGTGCCAATCATGATCATTTACATTACCAAAAAATACTGCAAAATGTTCATATTGAGTGTTAGTGTCACATTATCTCAATGCGAGCTCCTATTTTAGAGATAAAACATGGTGCCTGTATTTATGTACTTTCTCTATATTTTAACTCCTATTTAGGATGATTTTTTTTGTATATTATAGCAAAATAGGTATGTTCTAAACAAAGAGAAGGAGTGTAGAATTAAAAGAAAAGGCATAGGCGTTTTGACAGAAAATTACTCACGGGTGATGCGAGTTTTGTTGAAATAATTCTCAGGTCCCTTTATTTTCAAGAAGACACTAGAGGTTCCTACATTTTGTTTTAATGACTGGAAGGGTACATTTCATCTAATATTTCATCTATAAACGTTAATAAAAATATTTTTCCTATTCTTTTCTAAATGTTTTAAGATAATAAATCTTAGGTCGCTCCTTTTTTATTTCTTTGTTTTTCTTTCATTTGTTACTATTTTTCAAAGTGTTATTTTAGATTTTTTTCTAAAAAATCGTATACAAATTCAAAATTGTTTGTATTATACTAAAACAAATGAAATAAAAAAAATTAAAAAAAGAAAAAACAAGGTAATGGCAAAATAGGAAAAAATGGTATTGGAAAAATAGGAAAAAATACATTTATTAACACTTACGGATGATGTATTGGATGAAATGTTTCCTCCCTATCATTACAACAAAATATAAGGACTTTGGTTGTCTTTTTGAAAATAGAGGGACCTAAAAGTTATTTCGACAAAACTCGCGTCATCCGCGAGTAGTTTTCTGGGCGTTTTGAGGAGTATTTTTTCACGCATTTGCAATAGGAATCATTAGGAGAGGGGCAAGATGGTAAAATTTTTATAATAAAAAAGTGAAGTGGAGCGCCGGTAACATTTGTGGAGCGCCAATATCAGCTACCAAAAATGATTGTGGTAGATTAAAATTCATTACCATCCATCTCATCTGTTTTCCATAGAAGGATATATAGAAGCTAGTTTAGTACTCTAATTGAGTTTTAATTCATCATACTACCCTTACACTACAAGAAAAAAGGGATACAATGACACGAAAAAAAATCATCTATTATATACAAGGACACTTAACCAATGTGTCCTCTATTATATTGGTAACTTTATTAGAATATGAAAGATTGTACTCTAACTCATGAGTCCTCGCTCTCTAGTATTGGCACTAGATAGTGAATTGAGAAAAGTTAAATTGATATACTTATCTATTTGTTCATTATAACAAATTTACAATCAAAATTGATAAAAGTTGACCATAAATTAAATACTCCTCCCATCCCTAAAAAAATATGTTTCATTTTTTGCGCATTCCTAAATATATTTCTATCCACATCTCCTTAATTATTGGTAGAATTTGTTTTGAGGATATATTAGATGAAGTAGAAGTGTTTTAATAGATGCGCAAAATGAAAAAAAAAACTTTTTTTAGGGACAAAGGGAGTAAAATTAATACTCCGTATTAGATATTGATATATAATTATATTCTTTAGATTTATCTTATAAAATATTTTCAAAATATTGTTATACTTAATTAATAAACTACATGCTTATTCTTATTCTTATTTTGACAAAATATCTTTTTATTTAATCATAAGTCAAAAATTTATTCTAATTAATTGTAAAAAATTAAAATTACACAAATATAATGAGACGGAGATGTATAATCTTAAAGTGGTTGAGAGAAGCAATTTTATCGAAACCAGAGAAGAGGAGAGGAGTGACATCCAATGATGATAGCTTAAAATTGAAGTAGCCCGTATGAGTAGTTCAACTGGTTCAATAAGAGAATATCAAGCTTATAATTTTTAAGCCAAATCTTGAGAGCAGCATTGTGAGAATTCTATTCTTTGTAATAGTTCAAATTAAAATTATATTGTGATTTACTCAGTCACTATTCTATCGAGTCAAGGAATGGGCGCCCAGGGTGGCGTTCCATCTTTGAAATTGAAGTAGCCCTATCTATATTTTAATGTTATGTTGCTGGCTCCTAAAGAGAGGCAAATAGGCCTTGTTGGATGTGGATGGATGGTACGTTTGCAGCCGTGGCCACTTTTTAATAATGCTCTTTCCAAACTTGGGCTGTCTTCGAAAACAACAATTAAGGACAGGTGACAGAAAAGAAATGAGACCAATTCCTAATTTAAAGAAAGAAAAGTTTTATCTTCTTTCTCTTCTTTTTTTAATTAGATGTATGTGTCTTCTCTCATCTCCACCTCTTTAATTCATATATTCGTGCTAGTCTCGTAGCTGTCTTTTGATTTGAAACAAGTTTTCTTGCCAAGTCTATCCACAACATTTAAATTCTCTCTTTGTCTGAAAATATTCTTTTCACTTTTTTTTGGTCTCTTCGAAAATTATATTCTCATTTTTTTAGCATATTCTTTAAGCATAAATATCAATAATAGTAGGGGCATTCCCAACAAATTTGGCACTTTTTTATCTGTTCTTTAATAAGCGTGTCACGTCAAATCAACACGAGAAGAATATTTCCGGACGGAAGAAGTAATTTAAGTTATTTACATTTTTTTAAAAAGAATATTGATATTATTAAACTGCATGAGTACCTAATTTTTTCCACATAATAACACATACTCCGTAAATTAATTTTCTTAATAATGTAAAAAAAAGGTGGAAATTAAATAGAGTAAGTGATTTATAGGGTGGGTGGATGATTGGAGATAAGGAGGTAGGGAGGGAAAATGACGGATGGGGAAGGGTACAATGTGGTCACACCAACACAATTAATATTCATTTGCAGATATAGACAGCACTATTATATTATACTCCGTATTTATATTATATTCACCCATGAATTTTTAAAAACAGCCCAAAACGGTTTCCAGCCGTTGAAGAAATCCCATTTTTAGAATCCTGTACTTCTATATTCCATAAAGTTGTCACCACAGGTTACCCATCCAATTTATTTTTTTCATTATATTTTCCCCCATTTTGTCACCCAACTTTTTCCACAGTTCCCATTACTATGTTTTGTTCCTTTAAAAAAAATTGTTCCGAGAAATCACAATCCTAATAAGAATAAATAATTAGAAGTTGTCTTGAGTTCAATCTCTTTAATATTGATCCACAAGTTAGATAAGTCCCAAAAAGTCTCTTACTTCAATTTTGTAGGTTCAGATGTTTCGCACAAGCCTTGCTGATCCTGTCGCACGTTGTTGTAGCATCTTCTAAGACATGCACCCCCTCATCAAAAATTTAGCAACTTTAAAAAGCCGAAATAAAAAAAAAAACTCCTAACAAATACTCCCTCCGTTCCTTAAAACCATTCCTATTTTGACATTGGTCCAGAATAAAAAAAAGTGTAATTTTGGTTGACTTTCCAATTTTGCCCCTGACGTGTTAGGTAAAAGTAAGATGTGATTGTTTGGTTATTAGTGAAAAAATATGATGTGATAGGTAGGGTATGAAAAAGTAGGGGTAAAAATGGTTTTTTAATAGAAAAAAAAAGTGTTTTAGGGAATATGAAAAAATGAAAGAGGGGTGGTTTTAAGGAACGGAGGGAGTGTGAGTTTTTATTTTGTCAAAAAATTAGCCAAAATATTTTCCACACCACTTGTATACCCTTTTTGCTTTGGCACACACACTGACCCAAAATGCCTACATGGACTAGTGTGTAGCATTGTAAAATATGGTGTGCAAGTGATGTATACTATGGTTGTGCACACCTAGGCCCTAGCACGTTGTAACAAAAATATTACTCCGTATGTATTATTTCTTGTTTTCACCAACACTTTGGCTTTATTCGTTGGAGTTTCAACTCTTAAGATCTAACATTTTCTAACTTCTTTCGATTTTTTAAACACTTTTCAGTTTTTTCAACATTTTTTGCTTTTTCAACCTCCTTTTAATGGAAGTAGAGTCAGAGGGGGGAGGGGGTGATGAAGAAAGATGAATGGATTAGGCTAGCAAGTGTTAGTGGGTGGTGTTTCGATGGAGGAAGCGTAAGAAAGTGATTTCACATTCAAAAGATTATTATAGGAGCGAGGATGTGAAAACAGAAAAAAAGAAAGGTGAAAACTTAATTAATTTATGGTTGGAGAGAGCATTAACTTTTGTTGATGTGAAATTCGGCTTCCTTTATATCCACGGAGGCCCCGTTCTGTTCAACTTATTTTTTCTTATTTTTTCTTATTCTTATTAAAATCAGATCAGATCAGATCAGATCAGATCGAATCAGATCAGATCAAATCCAATCAGATCAGATCAGATCCAATCAGATTAGATCAGATCCAATCAGATCAGATCAGATCCAATCAGATCAGATCAGATCTAATCAGATCAGATCAGGACTTATTAAAATCAGATCCCATCAAGAATTATTATTATTATTATTATTATTATTATTATTATTATTATCATTATTATCATCATCATCATCATCATTATTACATTGTCAATCTAATTCTACTTTTAAAATATATTTTTATTGCTACTTGTAATTTGAGTTTCTACTTTTGATCTTTTATAAGGATGAGATATTTTAATTAAAATACTATCTCTTCTATATATTGATTATCAAAATTTAATTATTTTTTAATGTGTATCTGAATTAAATATTTATTCTAATGTATAATTCTAATTTTACAAAAAAAATCATAAAATAAAAATATTATTACATTATAATATGAATGATTATTCTAATATATGAATTGACTATTTTTCTTTTATTAAAAAATAATCATTAAATAAAAAATGTTGATTATATTATAATATATATTATCATTACAATTTTCAAACGTTATTATAAAGTCAAATAAAATTATTGATTTAAAATTTTAAATTAAATCATAATTAATCAGATCAGATCAGATCAGATCCAATCAGATCAGATCAGATCCAATCAGATCAGATCAGATTCAATCAGATCAGATCAGATTCAATCAGATCAGATTAGATCCAATTAGATCAGATCAGACCAGATCAGATCCAATCAGATCAGATCAGATCAGATCAGACCAGATCAGATCAGAACTTATTAGAATCAGATCATATCAGAAAAAATAAGTTGAACGGAACGGAGCCGGAGAGTATTCCTCTCGACTTTCAATGTTGCATAATAGGGCTCTATGCCCGTACGGGTTTTTCAGTTGGGTTTTAAGAAAGAAACTAACTCCAAAATCAGAAGGATCTAAAATCTGACATGACATTCATGGAGAAAATGGACCTTGTGTCATAAATTTCTAAAATTTAACACTAAGTGTTAAGCAATAATTAATTAACTTTATAGTAAAAATAATATCACATTAATAGTATCTAAATATAAAAAAATTTGGAGCCCTTCCGAAAACGGGTATGGACCGGATAGCCACCCTATCCATATCTTGAGATTTGGTCATGATATCTTGGATAAGAGAGGCTCAATATTTTGTGGTCATAGCGATTGAAAAAAGATCGAGTGTCCGGGTGGGTGTTCCACCTTTTATTTTTTATGATGATGAGGCTCTATATTTTGTGGTCATAGTGATTAAAAAAAGATGAATAATTTGTGTCATTGAGATGCAAACAAGAAAGAAAATAGTTATGAAATCTTGATATAGAAGGCACTGAGTCCCTTTATATAGTTGAAGTGGCATAATAATGCAATGTCCGAATTCATTTAGATGAGTAGTGTGGTTCAAATTAGAGGATAGATGACAACGAAATCCTTCATATCCAGTCAGCCAACTCATCTGGTGAAACATAAGTCCTAATGAACAAATCTATTTTGTGTCCACTTTGATGGCTTTAACCTACCCCTACACGCCCCTAATCTAGGTTAATGTCTACTTTATTAAACACCAAGTTGTACACCAAGGAGTTGCATTAGTGCTTTGATGCATGGCTCACACCGGTACAAATTTCGAGTATGAAATTTTGTGCTCACACTAATATTTTGTGCCAATATGAATCATCAAAGCACTTGTGTAATCTCTTGGTGTCCACCAAGTGGTGTGTAAGTAGCATTATTGACATCCAACAAAAACTACTTTCACATTCACAAAACTTTCATTTCTTTTATTGTGTACCAATACATGTAGACCAAACGGAAATTTACCCGCCATATTTTTTAACTCAGATCTTGTTAGAACATAAAAAACATTCCTAGAACCATGATTATAAGGTTGAGCTTTTAGTTAAGTTAATTGCGCCTGACATGATATTGGAACCTTATTGATCAAGAGATCACAAGTTCTAACCTTACCGCCGCACACTTTTAAAAATTAATTTTTACGTGCAAGGCTCGAGCAAAAAAAAAGAATCTCGCTGAATTTGTTAAAGTTGGCTAAAACTTGACTGAATTTGAATCCGACCTGCTAAGCTAAAGTTTTATTTTTAAAAATCATACCCCTAGTATACTTTAATATTTTTCTTACTTCTCCTTTTTAATGTATAAACCCTTTTTTTTTTTTTGAGAAGAAAAGGGAGGTGGGGTTGAAGAGAAGTAAATAAATATAGAGAAAAGAATGGAGAGGCCAAGATCCCAATAGCCACAGCCCATTTATAATTAGGCAAAATGGCGTAGTCCAAAATGTATTTCCATTGGAAATTTGCCAAAACCAATTCCAACCCACACCCTCCCAATGCTGGTTCCAATGTTTTGAAGAACCATGGAATTGAATGCTCATACATAACCAATCCTACAAATCACAAAGAATGTTTCCGGCGACCAGTAGACGAAATCCAAACACCTTGGAACTTACAAGGCAAGAGATTGGTACGGTGAGGTCAAGGCGGCGGGGTGAAGGAAGAGGAGGAGCAGTGGAAGCCGTTTCTCTGAAGGGGAGGCCAACTCTGAGGCGGCGGCGGCGGCGGATGCCTTAGGATGTGCTGAGGAAGGAATCCTGATGATGCTGCAGCAGCTGTTGCAAATATCTGTTGGGGAAGAAGAAGACTGTTCGAATGTGACTGCCATTGTTGCTGTTGTAGAATTATGTTACTGTTAAGGTTGCTTGCTGCTGTTGTGTTGTTTGAGGAAGACAGACATAACTGGTCTCCCACATTCCATCCCCTTATTGTCCCTCCTCCTCCCACATTGTTGCTTTGCACCTGTATATACACGTGTAGTCAGAATATAAAAAACTTTTCCTGAGCCTACAAGTATGAACTTTTGGTTGAGTTAGTAATTCGTTCATAGTAATGTAGACATGAATTAAAAAATTTGTTTTTTTTTTGTTTCGGGTCATACTTGAAAACTTGACGTGTTGAAGTGATGTGGTGGGAACATCTGCAGCATTTGCGTTCGGCCTAAGAGCTGCAACGTTTCTGTGTCGCGGTACCCCTCCCTTCTTCGGGCTGTTGGGCTCTCTTGTTGCTTTCAAAAATCAAATGTAACAAATCACAAGACCAAATATAGATGATGTTACTGTTAGACTCTTAATTATGATAGTATTCGTATATTAGTCAGCTTCTATATTAGATTGAATCTTACAGATAGATATATAATATGGTTCAGCTCAGGAGTGTTATGACCGAACTGAGTCGTTTATACCCAATGGTATATGACGTCGAAGAAGCGGCTAAAACTATAAGTACAATTTGGGAGATGATATGATATTTTAAGGCATAATTAGTTACCCCATGATGCCCCCAATCCAAATCATATTGCATTGCAGAGGAATTGTGACCCATATTTTCAGCCATTTCTCGGTTGCCTGAGCTGGAGCTCCCAAGGCTCAAATCAAGATTGTGATCCGCAGCATTATCACATGTTTCTGCAAATCGTTTAAAACCATAGAGGAATTTGTGAATGATCTTATATGTGTATTGTCTGATGATGCATAAAGGACAGGTTAAATTAGAAGAAAATGTTAGTTTGATTTTTACCAGAGGTGGAATTAAGCTCATTCTCATATATACTGGGATCAAAATTGGTTACTGCATCCTTGCCATTGCATTTTATTGCAGCTTTGTCATAAGCCCTGTTTTTTTTAATATATATATATATATATATATATATATATATATATATATATATATATATATATATATATATATATATATATATATATATATATATATATATATATATATATATATATATATATATATATAAAAGACGGAAAGTATTGTCATTAGGATTACTCTGTCCCAGTTTATTTGCACACTTATTATTATGGAGTCAAAATTCAATCAATTTAGATTACTTCTTTAAAAATAAACTTAGTCAACGAACGGTCCAATGAAACCAGTCCCTAATACTCCCTCCGTCCCCCTAAGATGTTCTCATTTTGACTTTTGGTGTTTTTAAGAAGAGTTGAAAAAAGGTGAAAGTTTACCATAATACCCTTAATGAAAAATGACTGGAGTATATTAAATGAGGTGGGTGAGGTGTAATAAATAAAGTAGGTGGGGGTGGTTGTGGTATTTTACTTGTTAAAAAATGAAATGAGAAGATCTATTGTGGACAAAGAAAAAGGACTATTGGGAAGATCTATGGGGAATAGAGGGAGTATAAGAATGAGGATTTGGACTAGTCCTTCAACAAGTTTGACCTTTCAGGAAAGAATCTCACGCGTTAATAATTAATTAATTAAAGTACAACTCCAATATGTGTCTAGTGTACGGTACGTCTAGCAGTAGGGGTATGGTAACATAGTATGTCACGCTAGGCCATAAATCAAGTACCTTAAACCACCACATTAAAATATTTGTGACAATACCAATCTTATCAGAGTATCTAATAAGTATTAAAAAAGAAGATATTGTAGCTAGTAGCTAGGGGTACGTACCTGGCAGCTTCAATTTCTGTATCAAAAAGACCCAAATACACATACCTGTTTTGGTAAAATTACGAGTTTCAAATTTATGGATCAATATGGAATACTAGTAGTTGTAGACACTAGACACTTGCAAAATAAAATATATAAACAAAAAAAAAAGTTTTATATTCTCCATAAAGCAATGAGAATAAACATGGACAGCAAGATAAGCAGAGAATAATTAAACAATTTCTTTTCTTTTCTTCTTTCTTTCTTTTTTTTAATTAATATAAATTGAATATTAAAAAAATAAAAAAATAAAAACTCACTTTTTGCCCAAGAACTGGCCCATTCTAGCTTCCCATCTACCACATTTATGCAAAGTGACGCCTCTATACTTTGAACTCCCCCTGGGAAACCCAGTGCTTTGTCTCCGCAGCACATGAACAAATTCTTCCTTTGTTAAATTGTTCATCTGCACCTCCCATTTCTCATTAATATTAGTTTCATACCCAATAAATTAAATTAAATTTTATCTTTCTTCAATCTTCAAAGTAATAACGGAAAAAAATTAGGTGGTGTTTTATTTAAGGAAGAAAATGCACGAGGGTGGGGTGGGGGGGCATGAGGGAGTGAAACAAAAAAAAAAACATTGAAAGTACAATGGCCTACCTGTTTTAAGTCTTCTCCGTAATCCTCCAGACTAAAATTTATGTCCGCTTCCACTCCCCGGAATTTTATTGCCGCCCTATCGTATGCGCTGACAACATTTTTCTAAAATTTTGTCTCAATAATTCTCTACTTCTTTTTTTTATACTATAATGTCTTGTTTTTTCACATAAATTAATTAATTAATTAAACATCATTAATCACGGAGTGCGTTTTGATTACATACCGAGCAGCTGCGTGTGCGGTATCAAATCCACCTGCACATACGATTTTTAAGTTTTTTACAGATTAGTCCATGTGTTTTTTTTTACTGGTGAGGTAAAAAATTGAAGAAGACGGAAATGGTTTGTTTTTTACCTAGATAGACTTGTTTCCCACAATCCCTGGACAAAGAAAAAAGAAAAAATGATGAGCGGAAAAAAGAAAAAGAAGAGAAAGAAAATGGAAAGAAGGGAGAGAGGTTTGATTTGGATTTGGAGATCGATGGCTGACCATATGTGAGACTCCCACCGGCCGGTTCGCCGGTAAAATGTGACGCCCCGGTATTGGGAGCTTCTCGACCGTGGCCCGCGGCGGCTCTTCTTCATCGGCTGCTGCGCGAAGCCCTCCAGAGACGGCGGCTTCTCCGTCGTGCCGCCGCCTGCGGCGGCGTGGGATTCGGACTGGCGAAATTTGACTCCGACCCAGTGAGCCCTCGGCAAATGGAGCGACCTGTCGCCGCCGGATTCGGCGACCATTTCTGACTCATCGACGGGGAAGAACTGCCGTGTCACCGGCGAGAAGCTGCCGTGACCCGGACCGGCCCCCACCGGAAACCCAAAGATTTTACCCGGCGCCGCGTCTCTTTCACTCCGGCCCTTTCCCCCGTCGTCCTCGTTCACTTCCTCGTCTTCTTCCTCTTCGGAAGCGTCCTCGACGACCACCGCCGACGAGCTCGAATTGGAACCGGATCCGACCCGTTTCCCCTTGTCATCATCCCCGTCGGCAGCAGGGGTGGAGCAGCCCTCCTCCGATTCGTAGTGATCCGGCGAATCGTTCAGATCCCACATTTCCATGAATCCCTCCGAACCCAAAAGCTCAAACGAGCCACAAAATCGGCGAAGTTAAACCTCTCTAATCAGATTCTTTCTGTAATTATTATATAAGAGCTTGGAACAGAGTCCTTCCGAGTTTCAAACATATACATACACACAGATATGTATGTATGTATGTGATGAGGCCGTACATATGTATGTATATATTTGTATATATTCTCTGACTCTGTGTTTTGCGTAATTAAATACGCGGTAGATTGAAGAGATCGAGACAGAGCAATAATAAAATAATGGGGGAAAAATGAGGTTTGGGCAGAGGGGATTCAAAGAACATGAAACCTACGACTTATAGAGAGAACGAAACTCAAGTTTGTTGTGAAAAGTTAGTTGGGCGAGAGAGAGGATGGAGCCAAGTGATGATGATATTGATAGGGGATGATATGATGATGATGATCCCATCCATCCATATGTTCCTTCCTTCCATCCACTATGAATGAATGAATATGAATGAATGAATGAGAGAAAGAAGAAAGTAGTAATAGTAGTAATAGTACCAAGTTAAAGTATAACACCACATTTATCTATCCCACTATTACTTGCCCAAAATTAATGCCCTACATCATCTAGCCCAAATCCCTCATGTGCCATCTTTACCCCCATTTCACTCCTCAATTCAATCTCTCTTACCCACTCTCTTCCTTTTAGGAAAATAATTTTATACTTTCTCTGTCTAATAAAAGTATCTTCGTTTATTATTTACAGAATCAAACTTTATTCACTTTGTTAGCGTATTTTTGTCGATCATTTGATAAAATAATATAGTCATGTTACTTCTAGTTTTGTAGATCTTTTCATGTAGTTTTTGAATATGATTTTTTTTAATTTCACACGATTTTTCATATAAAATAATTTAAAAATAATTTCAGTCAAACACCGTAACGCGCAACAGAAAAATTATTGTTGGACGGAGGGAGTAATTTTTTTTATATGAAATGGAAACCCAATTAGGGGTGTATATTATGGGGTAGGGGTGGACTAGGTAGGGAGGTTTATACGAATAAGAATTAATCCGGGTCGAATCGAAAACTCATCATAAATACTCAATTTGACTAGTGTCTTGTGTCCTTATAATCAAAGTGATGCAATTTTTATCTAATTATTGATTATCGATCAAAATTTATCGAGTTTGGAAATAAAAATGAATGAATAATTTGGAAGGAAATGGTACCTTGTATAAATGTGGTGATCCAAAATTCCTAATAAGGAAAATTAATGAAAATTATTCAATACTAAAACTTGCTAAGCTTGATTAGGGCAATATTTCAAAAGTGTGACGGTAAACCGGCTAAACTTGACGAGTGCAATATTTCAAAAGTGTGACGGTAAAGCCGGATAAACTTGACGAGTGCAACATTTCAAAAGTGTGATGGTAAAACAAATACTCCCTCCGTCCTCTTAAGATGTTCTCATTTTGACTTTTGGAAGTTTTTAAGAAAAGTTGAAAAAAAGTGAAAGTTTACCATAATACCCTTAATGAAAATGAGTGGAGTGTATTGAATGAGGTGGGTGAGGTGTAATAAATTAAGTAAGTGGGGATAGTTGTGGTATTTTAATTGTTAAAAAATGAAATGAGAAGATCTATTGTGGACAAATAAAAAGGGTCATTGAGAAGATCTATGGGGGACGGAGGGAGTAAGATTTAAAAAGCAAGGGAAGTCAAAACATTCGAGAGAATTACACGATTTGTTCTTGATATGTATCATATTTATATGAGAGACATACAAAAGTTAATTCTCTTTAAAAGTCAAGTTTGTTACGCCAAAAAATAAAGTGACATAAAATTACTTGACCCAGAATTTATCTGATTTAAAATTAACTTAACCAGAACAAATTATTTGGGTAATCTTTATACCATACAAGATTTCATTAACTTTATTACAATGTCGTGTCTACTTACACATACTTTCTCAATCTAGCATAACTCAAATAGTTAACGTTTTATCTATACTTTCAACTTATATGAGCTATCCATCCATAATTTTGGAGGTGGTATGATTCTCCCTCCACTAAAACCAAAGGGAAGCTCACAAATAGGGTATTAATTACATTGCACATGACTATTTACTAATGAGTACATACTCCATCCATTTCTTTTTAACTATCTGATATAATTTGCATTTCAAGCGTTGGATTAATTATATATAAAAATATACAATGAATTTAAATATAAAACTACTCTAGACCGGATCTAGGATGGTTTGCTGATCGAGTTGAGATACTGAAAGGATTCAAGAAATGAAGATTAATCGGGAGAACTATAGGTGGGAACACCTGTAGTCCAATTGTTATTAAGAACAAGAAGAATACATTGTGGTATTACACAATATCCGTTTAGAGAGATGAAGTTCGGATCCCCTCTAAGGAGGGTTACAAGGGTATTTATAGCAAAGCTGGGAGACAAATACTCCGGAGCGGAGGTAAAACGGTTGATTGAAAAAATTTAAAACCGAGCAAATACCACAGAACGGAGGTAGTATAAATCAAATAATAAAAAAATATCTTAGATCAAATCAAACAACGTAAACTAAAACATAACAAATAAAATAGGAAGCATCGAGTAATAAAAGAGAGGAAAAAGAACCAATTCAAAAGAAAAAGAAGAAGCTAAGAGAACAATTCAACAATAAGGGAGAAGTAAAATTGATTTTCATGCAAAAAATAGAAACTCTCCCTTTTATTTTTAGTTCCATGTTTGGTGAAAGCATTCATCACAACCCACAAGTCTTTCTTCTTCCTCATCATTCTTCTTTGGTATGGCATCTAATTCTCATCACGCTTTTCCATGCACACATAATGCTTTTGGGTTTGGTGCGCTTCATTTAACCGCTCTGTGTTTAGTTTAAATGAGTTTAGTCGTACTTGTACGGCGCATGCACTCCATCCTGCAACCCTCATCTAGCATTAATTCCTTTTTTTTATTGTTATAATTATGGTTTTAAATAATATTATTATATGCACCATTTATGGAAGAGGTGTAAACGTGTTATTTGTTCTAACATGGCGTGAGTGATTTTTGTCAAACTAAATTCACGGGTCGCCAAATCTAACCATTTTTCTACTTGAGTATCTCTTTCCTTTTCTAATTAAAAATGATTATTAAACAGAATACTCTGGCTTGTTTTTTTCTCTCATCTGGGTGGTTAAAAATGGAAAATTATTAAAATGAAAAAGAAAAAAAACAGTGTGCGGAAGGAGGGAAGCAACAACCCAACCATCTCTGGCTTTCTTTCTTACGCAACTTTTTTACGTTAGCCAAATCGAAAAGCATTTCCATACATGCCTCTGTCTATTCTCGCTCTAGTGATTTGTTTAACGCGGAACAATTAATGGTGCAAGCTAGAGTAATTAAAGATGTAGATTTATAAAAGAGTGGTCAATAAAATTTGAATTAGAAACTTTGAATTAGAAAATGTTTGTTAATTTTAATTAAAAGAGTGGTCAATCTTCCTTTGATACATAAAATTCAAACTATGAGATTGGACTTGGAGACAATAATTTAAATTCCGCTATTTGATATCTAAAAAATACGTAGTATGTGGGTTTGGATGAGTTGGAATAAGAGAATTCAATTTCATCCAAATCAATTCCATAATATTTCAACTTCAATTCAATTCCAATTATGTCAATTCAATTCCATTTATGTCAATTCCATGCACAAAATGGACTCTAAGGGTCCGTTTGGTACACGTAATTGATGGAATTGGAATTGAATTGAAATTAAAATTTCACGGGCCGGGATTCAATTCCATAGAATTGAGTTCACCAATTCTAATTCATTTTTTGCACTACCAATTCCAAATCCATATAATTTTTGTTCTACCAAACACGAGAATTGGAATTGAAGTCCTCAATTCCAATTCTATAATTTGAATTCTTTATACCAAACGGTGCCTAATAGAATTTAGAATGGTGAAAAGGTTATTGGATTGGACCATAAGATACTTGGACCGAACTACATTAAAAAATTGAATCCAATAGATTACTTAGTTCAACTGAATATTGAATCCAAGTTAAATACTGAATATTTAATCTTAGATTTTCAATGTGAGATAATCTCTAATAACTCTCCCCTCCGCGTGGGATAAAATTGTATGGTATTTATCATCTCTTTTTCTCTACACAAATCATAATCATACAAATTTTATTTTATTAAAAATTCTACCAAGTAAAACGAAGAAAATTACTCCCTCCATCCCTAAATAAATTTTCACTTTCGTTTTTTCTTTGTCCCCAAATAAACTTCTTTTTTCCCCTAAAAACCCCTTTTACCCCTTACTTTTTCATACCCTACCTATCACATCATACCTTTTTACTAATAATTTACATATCGCATCTTACTTTTACACATCACATCAAGGGTATTTTTGGAAAGTCAAAATATCCTTCCCTTAAATCCTCAAAAAGTCAAAAAGGGAAGTTTATTTAGGGACGGAGGGGAGTATTATGTGAGGGAAGAGTAATAATTAAACTTCAATTGCTACTGAATATTTTCTGTAAAATTTTAGTTTCAACCCAAATTCTCTAAATTTTGAGTAGGTTTTATAAATTTTACTACTCCCTCCGTCCCCCAATATCTTCCTAATAGCTTTTTTTCTTTGTCCACAATAGATCTTCTCATTTCATTTTTTAACAATTAAAATACCACAATTACCCCCACTTACTTTATTTATTACACCTCAGTCACCTCATTTAATACACTCTATCCATTTTTATTAGGGATATTATGGTAAACTTTCACCTTTTTTCAACTCTCCTTAAAAACCACCAAAAGTCAAAATGAAAACATCTTAGGGGGACGGAGGGAGTAGTATACTTTAGTCGTGCATTTACACAGTTTTATTTATCAAATATGAAATCAAAATTTTTTTACTTTACACTTTTAGCCATTTTATTTATGAAGTTACACTATTTGTTTCATACGAGTGATACGTCAAATGTTTTTAAAAGAAAAAGCCTGAATGATTTGTGAGCCAACTCACTTCAATATCACCCTTACCTATGCTGTCTCTAAATATTTGTCCATTTTTTTCTGGTCTAGATTGACAAATTTTGATTATAAATTAAACAAAAATGATATTAGATATTGGTACAAAAATAATTTTGTTAGATTCATTAATATTTTCAAAATATTATGTTATCTAATTAATAGACAATATATCATAATATATTTTATTTAATTGTAAATCAGAAGTTAAAAACAATTGATTATAAAAAATCAAAACTGAATAAATACTTAGTGAACGAAGTAATACATATTAGCTCTAAAATTTTATTCAATTTCTCTACTGCAAAAAAAAAAAAAAGAGAAAAGAAATTTTCCGAGGTAGATACTCCGTATCTATCCTATTTTCATGTATCCCAAACGAGGCGTAAAGGAAATGGACAGCATAGAAGAAAGAAGGTTAAGTACTCAAAGAACCACAATTAGCTACGTTAATTATCATTTCACTGTCATCCAATTCATTCATTCATTCATTCACACGTCAGAGGATCGTTCCTTAGATTTTGCACTGTTTTTTTTTTATTTTTCAATTTTTATTTTTTTACCCGTTACGGTCGGGAAATTTGTTTCACCTTGTTTTTTTACCATTTGGGTGAGTAATTATGGGTGGGGGAGGGAGGGTATTTTGGGAAGAAGGGAAAGTGGTACTGTTGCGAGTCAGGGTCACGGCTGAAGGGGAGAGGACCAGAAAAGGAAATTGGAATAATTGCGGAAAAGGAAAAACTTTCCAGAAATGTCCAATCCAAGAGTACAGGATGGGGGCCCCACCCCTATGCTCCGTTTTACCCTTCCAGTGACCAATTGCTTTCTGACCATGTACCTCGTATTTATTTATCAACGCCCCTTCCTCCTCCACGCTCCCCCGTGTAGCGCGTCTTCCCCACCTCTCCTCTCCTTTTCATTAAAAAAAGGATGAGCCCCATACTGAGGGTCCTCTCAGATCTGATCGAACGGTTACTGAGAAGAGCTAAATTGGATTTTAATTGCAGATTGATGTCAAAGAGTGAAGTCTGCACCTGGTATTTGAAGAACCCCTATGTATAGCATAGTTATCTTACAACGCAGTTGTCAGAAGTCGAACTCGGATCTTACTCCCTTGCACCCCTTGCCTTGCCAACTATGCAATGCCCACCGCAAAAGAAAACCGCATTCCAATTGAAATTCAATATAAAAAATGACATTGCACGCGTACACAATTTCAGACAAAGTTTAATTAATGGAAAATTAATAGTGAGAGTGGAGATAAAAATTATGAGGTACTCAAGTTTTCTAAAAATAGAATAATGAACTTTTTTTGAGACAGTGGGATTACTATTTAATTATATTTAAAAGTGATTTCTATCTCATAAATCTTCGTTTAAAACTCTCCTTGCTCTCGGCCCCTAGCTTCTCCTCTAATGTTTTTGCCAAATGACTTGTTTGGGATCATGGTTTTTATTATATTAGTGGTAACGTTTTGAATAAAATTTTGAGGATATGATGTAAATTAAATCTGAAAATGCTAACGCTAAAGGCTGCCGTTAGATAGTCTTTTCAAAACGCCAATACTAATTTCATACGCTGATGCCAAATGGGACTAAAGTGTAAGACTTATACGGTAAAAATATATTGCGATGGAATGCAAGAAGAGCAAGAGGGAGGATTTAAGGGGATTAGGAGGAGTTAAAATAATTTTTTGGTCCAAAAATGTAACAAATTTTTTAGTCTACAACAAATACTCACAATAATTGATATAGAACCCGGCCATCAATAATATGTTCATCACACTTTTTTTTTGAAGTCTGTTCATCACACTTTTAAGTCCTCAACACTTTAAAAAGAACAACCAATTAAGGCCCAAAAGAAGTCTCAATAAAAACTCAAGCTCATACAATAGTAGGCCCAATAGATAAAAGATACTCCCCACACCTTACCTAACTCATTTAAAATACTCTACTCATTTTCATTAAAGATATTATGGTAAACTTCCACTTTTTTTAACTTTCCTTAAAAATTACAACAAAAAAATAAAATGAGAATATTTGGAAATGGAGAGATAATTAAATTAGCATAACGCATATTGGTCTAGTGATACAGGACTATATTTAGTTATTTACCATTATTATTATATTAATATTATTATTTATGGTTAGATAATTATATATTATTATTAGGAAGTATTATTATATTAGGTTATTAGTATTTTTATTTATTTAGTTACCTTTGATGGCTAGGACTCTTTAGATCAACCATCTATATATGTAGCCATTATGCATGAGTTTATAGAATCAATAAACTCTAATCTCTTCCTCTTATCTCTCGTTCTTCTCTCCCGCAGAACAAAGATTCGCGGTTCTTTCCCTCTTCTCGTCTCTTTTTCTCTTGGAGCTTAAAGAACGCTCGAAGTTCTTCCCTATCCCGATACGATACCGTATCATCTAGATAGATGGACACCACAGTCTTGAAGTCTTGATAGTAATTGTATTAATCTTTTATATATTGATCAATTTATATATTTAGTTCCGGTGTGACAAAGTTTGCTGCCCAAGAGAACTAACATTAATCGAATATGACCCAACAATTTAACGTAACATCTTGCATTATATTGGTCCTCCATTAAACATAACCTACTACACGTCTACACATTGTTTGAATTTTACTCATGCATGGTGTATGTGTGATCCCAAATCGTGAATGTATATACTCCCTTCGTTTACTAAAACGATGCAACAACTTAATTTAGGTATATTAGTCATTTTAACAAAATGGAAGTGTTTTAGGAAAATGAAAAAACAGAAAGATGAATTATTTTAAGAAACGGGAGGAGTATAACAAATTAAATAGGAACTTAATTATTAATCACATTGTTCAATGAATGAGGATGGAGATAATTAATGGATCGAAGGAGCCATATATAAATGCACAGTTTTTGTATGAATCTAAATAGGGATGGAGAAAACCACTACACCTACACATAACTATTCCATTGTGTATATATATGTATGTGTGTATATATAAAATAGCCACAGATCCAAGTGAAATGTTGTTTGTCTCCTTTCCCTTTTCTTGCAACTACTCATTCTTTGTTTTGTCAACTTAGAAATGCAAAGACAATGGTGATGAATATGGGAGGGGACCATGAAAGAACTTTAACAAGCTAGCTTGCTTGGGAACATAAATTATTATTATTATTATTATTTGAAAAAAAACCATAATATAATGTGGTTTTCAGGAAATGCCAGATCGGAAGATGATGATGTATGGACCATTTATTTACAGTATATGATGACTTTCTTTCACATGGCATTATTATTATTTTTATTTTTATTATTGGATTAATTGAATATGTGTGTGTGTGTGTGTGCGCCTATCTCTATGTTGTTGCTGTTAGGGTTTCTTTAATTTCAACATGCATAATTAATGAATGAAAGAAAAACATAAAATCTTACTCATATACTAATTGATTCATACGAGGATTTTAGCTGTTTGCTCAAACAAGGTGGGAGATCATAGTTGGTGTTTCCATCCACTCTCCACTTTGTTTTGTGGACTTTAGTCCACTTTCTACAAACAAACACCCTAATATGTTTATGGATGGTTGGCCAATTCATCCTCCATTATTAATTACACCCTACCTCTGTTATTTTTTCTCGCTTTTACTTGACACGTTTTCTAATATTTTGTATTGAAATAATGTTTGACTTTTTTACCTTGTCCCTGGTGATATAACAAATTAAATAGAGATATAAGTACTTCGTATAAAAGAAGAATAGTATAAAATACATATAAAGTAAGACATGGAAGAAAAATTGATTAGTCTTTTCATTTCAAAAAAGAAAAAAATTACAAAAAAATGGACAAATAATCATGTGATTTACATAACTTTCCGAAATTGTCAACCTTTTTTTAGTGTGACGACGGATTTTGTGTCTTTGAGTCATCACATCATTCTCTTTTTTTCTCAATCTCGTGGTAAAATTTGAGCCATGTCGTCGTTGTCTAGGGGGGAATGTAAGAACGAAGATGATTATATATATCTAATAAAACAATGTGGTAATATGTATGAATTGAACATGTCTTAAATGCATGTTTAGGTTCATATATGTTAATGCGTTGCAGGTAAACAATCAAATGGAGGTATAGCCGGCCAAAAGATATCTAAACACTTAAAGGGGGGGGTGTGGGTGGAGTGGTCCTAATATATATGTACCATATAAATTCTGCATTATATTTCCATTCATTTGACAAGTTTGAAAGGGCACTTGAAATGAAATGAAGACGTTGGGCGGAGGATTAGTTGAAGCTTTCCTTAATTAGAAGTCTCCAGCTAATTAATCAACTTGCATTTAGTACTACTTTAAATTTAAGCAACCTTATTCATTATTCAATGATTTTTAAGTTTTTAACTAATTCATTTTACTTATTACCCAGAGGGGATTAGTGCATGTGGTGAATAATGAGACAGATTAATTGTACTGTGATGAAAAATCCTAAGCTTTAGAGCACTGGAAATACGTTTGAAGCCCTGTGGCTTTGAATCGGGGCTTCAAAATTTCTCTCTCTGCCACGTCAACTTTAACTTACCTCACAGATTCACTGAAAATGGGTTTGAAGCCCCGGGGCTTCAAACTGTGGCATCAAACCTTCATTTTTTACATTTTTAAATATACATCTTCTAAAACTAAATTAATAAAATGTAATTAATTTATTATTTAAATTAATCGCAATGAGACTAGTGCATTAAAAAATTACATTCATTGAAAAAAATATTACATTCATAAACAAATACTTCGTACATTCATTAAAAAAATTACATTCATTAAAAAAAATTACTTTCGTAAAAAATGCATTCATAAAAAAATTACATTCATTAAAAAAATATTACATAAAAAAACAACACTACAAAGAAATCACTAATTATTCGAGCGACTAAAGATATGTTCGATCAACACACGGAGTATTAAAGTAGTCGTTTAGAAGTGAAGCGTGGGCGGCCGCTCGATCCCGGTTTAAACGTTATCGTCGGGTCCGTCGTCGGGAGGATTCAGCTTCTTCTTCGCCTTCTTCCCACCATTGAATACAACTCATGGCGAAACAACAAAAAATGAGAGCTCTTTTTTCATCGTCTAATGAAGATGATCCCATTTTTAAAATATATTTTATAAATATTTATAATAAATAATAAATATTTTAGAGAAAAGATAGAGAGAAATGTGTGAGAGAATGTTTTTTAGGGGAATTTATAGGTTTTTTTTTTAATTTTAATTTTTTTTTTTAATTTTG
>OOIL02003221.1:118491-169777 GCA_900332095.2 Cuscuta campestris
CCCCCCCCCCCCCCCCCCAAAAAAAAGTCACGTTGTCCTCAAGTTGAAATGAAGGAACTTTGAGCGAGATCTATGTATTAACTCTTGGAGGAATTCCTTCAACCTATATTGGTTGCCATTCAAGTTGAAAAGCACGAAGCCATGAGCATATCCTTCAGTGGGCTTGAATAGTGTTGATAGCAGCCAACCACTTAACTCCCAATACGACGTCTACATTACCCATTAGAAAGGGGAAATATTCTTGGAGTCTTGGGTAGTCATCAGCTGGGGCAACTGCACAGAAACATTTTGGCAAACCTAGTTGCATCTAATTGCTTCTCCATTCCCATTTGTAGCCCAAAAGGGGGACCCCCACACCTACAGCGTGACCTAATTCTTCCACTAATGTTGCTAGAATTATATAATGGTTGGAACCACTATCTGTTAATATCATTACCTTTCTATTGCTAATGGTTCCCTTGAGGTTCATTGCATACCCTGGATTCCCTGGAATTTCCTCAACAACAGCACGGAAAGTGACCTTGGCCATCTCCCTTTTCTGTTTCGGTATCATTTCCGGTTGCCTGAGCCCTGATGTGAACTTTTCGTTGCACTGACACCTGAGCCTTTAGCCTACACCGATGGGGCAGCCACGGCATGTCCAGCAATGGGAGGTCCATGCTGATGAGGTTACTGGCCGTGCATCTACAAAGCAAGTGGAGGATAGAACATTTCTTTTGTGTTGCAAACAACTCCTTTTGGCCATTACTTGGCCCACATTTAGATTCAAAATCAAGGGCCAAACTAACTGCCTGACGGCCTTCAGAAAGAAAAGATATGAAATTCAGTTCCATCATTCACTATTTGTTAAGGCTTTTGGGGTTGGAATGCAATTCCAGTGGGAGTCAAATTCTTTCAAAATGGGGCAATCCAAATCGGATATCTGGTGCTGTGATTTACTACAGTAGCTCGTGATTTTTTTTCTCCTTCTTTCAATTTCTCGTACACCTATCCTCCAACTTCTTTGCCCCACCTCCTGTGTCTGGCCCTGCTTCTTTGATCTTTCTTTTTTCCTTTTTTTAATTATGAATATTAACCCTTTGTTTGGATGGTATGAGAAAATGAGATGAAAGAAAATAATAGAAAAGAAAATGATAGGAAAGAAAATGGTGAGAAAATGAAAAGAAAATGGAAGTAAAATAGTAGTTGTTTGGATGATGAGAAAATGGTGAAAAAAAGTTGGAAGAAAGAAATGTGATAACAGAAAAAGACATTTTTGTCCTTTTTTAAATGGATGATGAGAGATTAAAATATGTGCAAAATTGTAATTTTATTCTTTTTCTCTCCCTTATCTACTTTTCTCATAACATGAGATGGGAAATTTTTTTAACTTGGACCCACCCACTTCTTCTCTCCTCTCATTTTCTTATGTAAACAAACAAGAGAAATTACATTGAGAATTGTGTTTTCTCACTTCACATTTTCTTTCTCACCAACTTCTCACCATCAAACAATGGCTAAAAGTCTTTTCCAAACATGAGCATTTTTGCAATAGAATTCGATTCCGGCACAAGGTAAGTTTTCAAATGGAAGTCAAATACTCTTCCGTGGTTTGTTGTTTTTAATCCATCAGACCATTTAGAAATACCCCCTAAAGGCAATGCTCTGGCCATTCATGAACGTGCAAGTCACATCGAACAAATTCTTGGACACTGCCCGTCTCTTTGATGCTGCAAAGATACTCATTAGGATTTTAAAATTCAACCGGACCAAAATGCTCATGTAGGACTTTCACGAGTTCATTCCAGTATAGAATGGTATTATTGCCATTCGTCCAAGCAAATAGATGGAGTGCATACCCTTCCAAATACATGGAAGCAAGTCCAACTTTCCGGTTCTCAGTCACCTGGTAGTTACAAAAGTAACTCTTATCTGCCTTTAAAGTTGACCCACTTGGGTCGCTTTCTTCAAATAAAGGGAAATACATTGGGACTGTCTTGAGAGACCCTCGTGCATATTTCCCTGTGGAATACAAACCCTTTCTTGTTTCCCAAGTTGAAATTCTCATGCATTGTCAACTGTTGCCGCCTCATTCAGCTTGAGAGCTGCCACATCCGCCAGACCGCCACAAGAATGTCAACAGTTCGAAGTCGGAAAACAATTGTTGATAGTTGCTGCACCAAAGCAACAAAAGAATTTGCGGTAGACTGAGGGCAATCATTGTCCGCGGTGGAAGATCCAGTATTCACCCTGTTTTATGGCATATTCTCTTATATCCAAATGATAGAAACAGTAATGGAGTAGAGAGAATGTTAAATACTCCATATGAAAATCTCAGGATGGAGTGGACAAATCTCCCCGTACAAATAGATAACACACTAATTTCCCCTCCCTATTCTAATAATCTCCGTTTCAATGCTCAAAGTACCAATCTTCCTTAGTAAACAGAAACGACAAAAGGGTCAATAATTTTCAATTCTCAACTCTCAAGCCTTATCTCCCTCTCCTTTTAGCGGGCAGTGGCGACTAACAACATTTATATTGGCACACTTTAAATTACGAAGATATTGAAAGATGGAAACAAAGAAATAGGAGCACTGTATATACACTGAACATTGAAGAAAGAAAAACAGGAACAAGTATGCTAGAGGAAATCACATATAGAAAGAAGAAAGTTAGATGGAATAATATTAACTGATTTGGGTTCAATTTTCAATGTTGAAATTCTGTTATTTAATGTCCGTTCACATTCGTCCTCTTTTAGTTTTCTTACATTACTCTGACTTTGAAAAATTACCCTTTCTTTTTGGTGGAAAAAGTCTTATGTTGCAGGGATTCTTGAAACAAGTGCCGCTTCCCATCCCCGAAACGTCCCCGTTTGGGTACTTGTGGATGTCCCAACACCCAAAGTCTTTTAAAAATTTGGAAAAGCTGATGCTTCCCGACCCCTTCCCCATGCAACTTAGGAAAAAGTCTCAATACCCCAAATTCCCTCAGTTACATGCGCATACCTAAAAAAGAGTGCCAAATGTTTCAGGTTGGGTGACTTGGGCCAAGTTTCAAACCCAAACTCTCAGGCAGTCTAACGGATTTACCCGAGCCAATGCCCACACCAAAAGTTAGTCTGGATGTCATTGTTGGCTATATGAATCCCAATTTCTATGAGAGATGCTTCACAAAATTCAAACAAATGAATACAAGACCAAATTCACTAATATTCACACGAACTGATTCTTAGACTAATCATTCTAGAGCACGTTAAGTATACCTTAGAATTATTGTATATGTACAACAGGAGACCTAAAATTATCCACACATTTTTAATCAGAACGAATAATGATTATTTTGTTGCATTCTATATATTTCTACAGGTTGGTGTTGTTTCTGATTATGACTTATTGGCACTGGATTCTGTATCAGGTAAATTTATTGAATGACGTGTTAAGGTTAAAAAATGTATACCACTAGAAAGTACAATGTCCCTCTAGCACAAGCACCCCCCCTCCCCAGGGGAAAAAGGTCCAGCTACAACCACCACAAAAAGTTCATCTGAAACCCTATCCCTGGCTGCATTGAATTGCTTTAGCTTAGTTTACCCGATTTACCATGAAGTCATGAAGTAAAATTTTCATCTTACCTTGTATGCACAGTTGAAAGAATAATGTTAGTCTGTTTTATTAATTCCTAAACATCCTAGCATTCCTAATGCCATACTTATATTTCATATGCCTATTCTGCAAGTTAGTCAAAACCCTTTCTTGATTGAAATTCCATGTTCACCTCTAGGCTTGAGCTGTTCTCCATCTGGAAGAGCAGATGCAGGCATGTTCCCAGAAGTTGATAGCAGTTGGAAAGTATGAAAAACCATCACAAGTATTTATTCAAGCTTTTTGCATTTTTTCCTTTTTAAATCACCTAGAACTTAACACACTTACAATGGTATGAAAACACACACTTATCAAGAACTCACCAACGAAATAATAGTTACTATCTTTTTGGTAAATGGATTTACACTTGACATTTAAATATTGCAGACATTCAATGAAGTACAAATGTTGCTTAGCAAAACCAATGGGAAAGTAGTTGGTGACTTGATGACACCTGCTCCATTAGTGGTGCGTGAATCCACTAATCTAGAGGATGCAGCAAGGTTTTGTTCTTTATCCATCATTTGATCTGAGCATACTTCTTTATAAACTGCTAAATGCATCTTGTATTTAAATTTTAAAATTTGACTTAAATAGGTTTTTTTCCTAGAAATATAATGCTTTTTTTGTTGTTGAAAATTTATGCTTTTCTCTTCTTAGCGTTCTCTATCACCATTAAAAGAACCCGAGTAACCTGACTCACAGAACTTCAGTATAGCACATCATTTTAAAATTGTGCTCAATATTTCATTTCTAGATTGTCTGTGTGGCGTAAATGAAAGTGTAAATGAGTTGCATAAAGTTGACCTTAGCATTTGTCTGGAATAAACTCGTGTCAATGTGGTGTAAATGAAAGTTTAGTGATCAGTCATTTTTTCTCTACGGAGGTTGAGAGACAGGAACTTAAAAGGATGTCATAAATTACAAGGATGAATAACAAATTCTTTTTAGACCTAAAAAAACTACACTGACGATAAGCATTTTAAGAGCATTAAATGATCTAGCTCTAGCTATGAGAGCGTGCCAGAAATCCATTTTTTGCTTAATTTAAGTAGCTTTGACAATTTTGGTGTTTGACAATGAAAAGTGACTTCAATAAACAATACTACGTAATTATCTTCTTACTTTCTCTTTGGTTGTCCCAAAAGTTATTACTTCCTCCGTCCAACCCAAAATTTATTACTCCCAAAGGAAATCATTTTTTTGCTTAACTTATTACTCCGTAGTTATTAGTTATTACAGTGGATAACCCTTTTTGTGATTATGATGAAATTATTTTTGGACAGTTTTGTATAACTATTCTATATTTATTTGCACTTTACTGTTCAGCGATAATTGTCTTTTACTCACAAGCTAAGCACTTCAGCATTTTTTTGCTTCATAGACGCTCACATTTGGAACTTGCACTCATATTTGCAAACACTACCCACGTTTCCTTTTTACTTGAACAATCATTTTTTTCCCACAAAGGAAGAAACAAAAACTTTCTTCCTTGCAAAGTCTCCCAATATCTTCAACATATTTGTAACTTTTGTTCATTTTTCAGGTTACTGTTGAAAACAAAATATCGCAGACTTCCTGTTGTAGATTCTGACGGTAAGCTGGTAAGGTCATCCTGCCTCTTTGCATCATTTTACTTGTTTTTCTCATCCTCGACACCATCTGATTGAGATCTATAACGCTATTATACTGTGAAGGTTGGAATTCTCACCAGAGGAAATGTCGTACGAGCTGCTCTTAAAATAAAACGGTCAACGGAAATGCAGATCTAAAATCATGCAAGAAAATTCAGCTTCCAAATCCTGTAAGTACAGTGATACATCAAAGCACGAACCCTACATTTCTAAGTTAGAACCGCAATGTTATGC
Organism: Cuscuta campestris; assembly: GCA_900332095.2. Taxonomy (NCBI): domain Eukaryota; kingdom Viridiplantae; phylum Streptophyta; class Magnoliopsida; order Solanales; family Convolvulaceae; genus Cuscuta; species Cuscuta campestris. The sequence goes on from OOIL02003221.1 coordinate 123,986, forward strand.
GGATTAGCTCAAATGTAGGGACCTCGCTGAAATTGTGTTTATAATAACAATATTATCTGTGATTTAGCTCAAATGCTAGGATTGATTGGGTTTGGCTGGTTGATTATCTAGTTGAGCCTGTTTTTTCCTAGATTTGTTACAAAATTATTCGAGTTTATTTCGAGTCTTGTCGTAATTCTCTGAGATTGGTCACATGGATCTCACTTCATTATGCTTACCACCATGCTACACTTACACCAAAAAGTGTACCCCAAAGTTACACTAAAGGTATACAATAACATTTTGATGATTCACACTGACACAAAATGCCGGTGCATTAACAAAAATTCGCTCTAACATTTTGTGCTTGTGTGAACTATCACCCTAGCATTACACTGACACAAAATGAAGGTGCACATATGCGGTGTACAAATTGGGGTAGAAATCTTAGGGTACAAATAGTTTAATCCTTATGCTTATTACCTTTCAACTAGCGTTAACACTAATAGGTTATAGGCATAGAAATCAATCATCACTTCTATAAATAGAGTGAAAATGGTACTCTGTACGTTCTTACTAGTTACTCCCTCAGTCTCAAACTAAATTTGCTTGTTTACTATTCGTAAGGTCAAACTTCATTCACTTTCTTTCTCTTCTTTAGGTAGTCATTCGATAAAATAAAATAGTTACGTCACCACTAGTTTTGTAGAGTTTTTGATGTAGTATTTTAATGTGTTAATTTTTATTTTAATTCTACACCATTTCTCATATAAAATGGTTTGAAATTAATTTCAGTCAAACATCGTAAACCATAACAGGTAATATAAATTGGTAGAGAGAGTATGTTTTTTGGGTATGCAGTGATGGGTTTCTGCCAAAAAAATCTCTTGATAAAACAAGAATCACAATAGTTTCTCCATGACATTTTTTTTCTTTTTTGGATGGAACAAGTAAATTACGGAGTATATTATTCTTCAATTAAGTTTAAAATCACTTGCCCTGTATATATGTTACTAGGAGTACAGTATTTAAAAACTTTTGGAAATAAAAACTCCACTTGTCCCAGGCTAAAATTTACCCCCTATATCGCAAAGTAAATACTCCGTAGCTCGTACATTATTTTATTCACATAGTCAAATTTTATTTATTTTCTTTATCTATTTTTTAGTCATTTGATAAAATAATGAAACCTGTCACTTTGTAGAGTTTTTATATAATTTTAAAACATGTAAATTCTATTTTTTTAAAATTTTTTTTTACCTCAATTGTCTTATAAATTAAATGGAATAAAACTTCTATTGATGACTTCAAATTTGATTTATCTTCTTCCAGCACTTCAAGTCTCTTCGATCTCTTTCAATTCATCTCATCTTCCTTAAGGTTGTCAAGCATCATCTTCTTCATCCTCCGCCGCCGTCAATTGCTCCCATCTACTCATCCTCCGACATTGGACTCCGACCTAAATTTTTTCTATAATGTAGCATTTTAGCCCGGCCCAAACCGTACTTTGATTTGGTGTGGGTGGGGGGGGAGGGGGACGTGGGGTGGACGCCGGTAGTCAAAGATTTTGTAATCTTTGTGTTCAACTCCACGAGAAGAAAAATAGTACTCCATGCTGCATTATTAGCACCCTTTGGGCGGTTACATTTAAAACCATAATTATAATTATGACCATTTTAAAAAACATGCAACGGTGGTCTTCAAATGTTATGGTCCATTTTATGGATATTTATTTACACTACTCCAAATTAAGGAGTTGGATAAGTACTTGGGATCCGTACCAAAATGTCGGCATTCAGTTTGGTAAATGTTTGGCATTCAGTTTACACCAAGTTGTACTTACTACGGAGTATATCACAAACTTGTACCCCATTCTTATCTATATATAAATTTGAATGTATAAATTTCATTTTTTTATTTTGGTGCATATTATCAAAGTAAACAAAGTTATGTCTTATTTAGAACCGAGGTAGTATTGTTTTAATTTGAAGTGTAATAAAAATGAGTTTCCTAAGGTACTCGTCTTATGGATTTTAATATATTGATATCATAACAGAATTGAGTGTTTTGAAGAAAATAAGTTTTTTCTTACCAGCCCATGAAAAGTGTGAGAAAGTCTACATTTTATATGTGATCTTAAGATCACGAAAGAATAGCTCGTTATGCTAATGACACATATTGTCACTAGAATCTAGTTGTAGATTCATTTTAACTTCTATTTTTAGAATAAAAATATAAAACTCCTATTTTGGTATATTATCAATAATTTACTTCTACTTTAGTCTTTTCCTTATTTAAAAATTAAATAAAAAAATTTATAAAATTAGTGCTGACACGACTATATTATTTTTTCAGTCATGAACAACGAAAATAAGAAAAAAAATGAAGTTTGACTATTTAAGAGTAAGATTTTGTGTCAACAGTTGAGAGTAACACTTTGTGTCACATTGGAATATTTCTGTTTCATACGGGAGTATAAATGGTCACGTCTGGTCTGAAAGAATTGGCATCTATCTTCTACCTTTCGATTTACCTGGACCATTTTTACTGCACACACCCTTTTATTCCTAGGTGTCATTTGTTTTACTGCACACGCTCTTTTTGTTCTTCCAAATAAGGATGTGTCTTATCTCTTAGTGTTTCCTCAAACCCCATCAAACAATCTATCATAAAGAAATAACTTAAATTTTACTTGTTATAGAGGCTTTATATTCAATATAATCATCTTCTAACGCAATTATTATGAATAAAACTCAATTCTTACTCCGTTGACCCTAAAATCATACTAAATTTGCCACCAAGAGTTTGATACCTAATATTTTATTGGATACAAAGTAGATAATATTAACTTATCTACAAAACAATTAATATTGAACTTTTAGTGTCAAAACTAATAATTAGACATGATAAAAATAATGAGCCCGGTAAATCGGTTCTGGGAATAATTTGTTTTGAGATCCGATTCACTTGGATAGGACAAGTATGTCGGAGCAAATGAAGAACTTTTTTTAGTAATTCTTAGGAAACATCAAATTATACCCCAAACTATACACCGCTATCCTCCCAACCACATATCTTTCATCCAGAATCTAAAAATTGAATCTTGAATTTAAAAAAAATGGTAGAAAAAGGATTGGTTGAATTTTTTGGGAGTGGAATAGGGTGTACCAAATGTGTGTCACATTTTACTACATGGTTAATAATTGAGACTTTTCCAAAGGGTGAATATGAAATCAAATCCTAGTCACTCCAAACCATCTTTTTTTTTACTCGCAAATTTTACCAGCGCACCCCTTATCTTATTCTAAATTGCATATTGGCCTAGTCAACCGCCGACGCACTCACCAATAACCAACATCCGGGTCTTCCGGTTCGGGCATCTCGTTCAAGTCGGGCTTCTCCTCGAACCAGCAAGCTTTCTCCTTCAACCGGGCCGGGCTTACCTTACCGGCCGGCGAATCCTCCCTCCCGCCGCGGCGTTCGGAGCTGTGGGTGGCGTCCACCCGGGACCCGACTTCGATCGCTTTCTTCCGTATAGAGGCGGTGGACAAATCGCTGAGGGCGCCTCCGCCTTCGGTGGCCAGCAGGTCCGGGAAGTTCAGCCGCGCGTTGGGACCCCGGAGGTAGAAGACGGCGATGTCGTAGGCCCTCGCCGCCGCAAGCGGCGTCGAATAGGATCCTAACCACAGGCGGGACCGCTTGTTGGGTTCTCTGATTTCGGCGACCCACTTCCCCCACTTCCTCATCCTGATTCCTTTGTACGGTTTGGTCTTCCTCTTCCCGCCGCTAACATCTTGGATCTCCTCCATCACCATAGATATATATAAAAACCCAGAAATTGCAGAGGGGGGAGAGGGGATTGAAGGTTGAAGATGATCAAAATCTGATGAGATTGAGAGATGGGGAAAGATTTATTATAGCCATAAATTTGAAAAGAGATGGCCTATAATATACGAGTTGGTACATGGTACATCCGGATGTACCTAGAAATAGTTACATCCCGGTAGTACTCATTCTAAAATAAAGTAGTACTCATTCTCGTACAAATATAAACATTAATTTCGAAATACGCAGTACTCATTCTGACAAAGGTAGTACTCATTTTAAAATAAAGAAGTACTCATTTTTACACATTTGTCTAATATAATTATAATAAATAGCGTAGTGTTCATTCTTTAAAAAAACAATACTCATTCTCAAATAAGGAAAATTTCATTCTGAAACAAAGTATTGTTCAATTTTTTCACAATTAAAAAGTTCAGTATCATCATCAACTTCTTCTTCTATTCAATTCGTTCCTACTCATTTATACTCTCTGAGTATGGAGAATTTAAAACTCAGGTTTATTCATGTTTGTATTGAATAACGATATGGTACTCGTTCTCAAATCTGCTGGTACTCATTGTCATATATAATAGTTATCATACATATGTTCTGGGCATTGGAAAAAAAGTTTGTAAAATTTACAAAAATACCAGGATGTACCTAAAGGAAGGTACAGCTGGATGTACCATATAATTTGTCATAATATACAGAGCATTCTCTCTTAAAACCTTTTTTTTACTCTTATTTTAACTATTCAATCCACTATGGTGGGAGAATGTCATTATTTATATTGGAAATTTTGGAGGAGTTTTGGGAACCTTTGGATATACCAAATTCAAACCAGTTTTTTTTTGGTAAATGTTATTGTGAGCCTAAAGTTCATATATTTCATCTAGGCCTACAAAAAAGAGCGTAATTTGTATATACTTTATTTATACATAAAATAATTTTTAAATTGATAACATTTTACATAGAATATAGTACTAATTTCAACTCTATAAGTTCACCGATAGTCAATTATGGCACTAATTCTCATTGTATTTTTTAAGATTTTATTTTATTTGGTGTATATATCTTTTTTTTTATTTCGGTGTTTTTTTTAAATAAAGTGTGTCTATTTAGCATTTTTATTTTAAAAATGTTGAATAATGTATAAGAAACGGAGAGGTATGACGAAAAAGAGATAACATTGTAAGTGTCTTAGGCAGGATTGAAAAAGAGGAGAATGAATATGTAGCATACAATGAGATGGACGTGGCGAGATGGCATTCCATTGCAAACATTCTGAAGGGAGAATAAGAATAGAATAAACACAAGCAAACGAAAAAAAATGTAAAAACAAGAATGAAAGAAAAAAAATATTGTTATTTTCAGTTTCTTCCAACATTTAACTCTTTTTTTATAGTCCTAAAGAATAGGCTTAGAGAGTCCATACACATTATATGACTAGCTTTCTCCTTTTTGTTTGAAATTGGGAAAGGCAGTTTGCCAGTTGATGGAAGGCTGACCCCGAAAGCACTATATTTTCCTGCTTTCTACAATTTGTTTATTAAGCTCTTCTTAATTCTTCATTAAAATTTCGTTTGGCTTTTGCCTTTTTGCGTGGTTAAATGAACACAGTAAATTATACCGTACTGTTTATATATGTAGACGAAAAAAGAAAGTGAAATTTGCACTAAATAGGACTAAAACATAATGACTTTCCTAATTTAGGACTTAAACTTTTTTATTCTCTAAATAGGACTTATTAATGTCTTCCTGAAGGAATAATGTCCAGCAATGATAGACATTACTTGAATAATAACTAAAGAATAATGACCAAAGGTCCTACATTCGGAAATAAAAACATATGGTCCTATTTTGGGAAAGTCTTTATGTTTTAGTCCTATTTAGGTAAATTACTCAAAAAGAAATACTCGTAATAATATACTCCGTATTTACTAATTTTATTTCTATTAAAGACCTTGTAATCTAGTGATATTAATGTGACTCTCGCTAATGCATGAGAGATAAAAATTTAATATATCAAAATAATATCCTAAGATAAGTACAATTATATTAAATTTATATTGTAATAAATGTTATTTTCACACAATTTATAGTAAAAAATATTAGTGTTTGACAAAAAAAGTTAAAAAAAATATGTTTAAGACTGGAAAGAGTAGATAATAATACTAGAACAAATATACTCCAGGTACAGTAGAATTCATTTTTTTTTTTGAACTTTAATAATTTTATTACAAAATAGTATATGCACATATATAATTATTTAGAGGAAAATTGAAAATTATTTTGAGAAGAAGAAAAAGTAGTGGTACATTAATCTTTGGTGGAAATTAAAATGAATAGGGGTGCCACGTGGGCAGGTGGATGGTCGGTAGTCGGCAGTTCAGAGAGGGGTGGGGACAGGTGTGAGTGGACATGGATTATTTTGGATGTTATCAAAAATCACGGAAGTGCCCTCACCGTTGGTTGGACCTTTTTTTGTTGTCGGCGGAGATTCCTACGCCACCATCATCATAATGTCTCAAGAAATATACTCTGTAATTCATTTCCCTCTAACATTATATTTGATTTAAGGAATTTAAAAAAATAAGAAAAAAAATTGAGAGAGAATAAATTTTCATTTTTGGTTAGATAGAATAGAAAAGTAATATGAAAAGAAAATGAGAAAGTAAAATATGATAAGAGGAAAAACTAAATTTCTCTGATTTTGATGAGAAAAATAAAAGAAAATCATTCTCTTTTCTTTCCTTTCAAAATATTTGAACCAAACATAGCATAAATGCTTCACATTTTTAAAAAAAAGGCAAAAGATCATATTTTTTCAATTTATTTTATTCAAATATTAGTATATAAATAAAAAATAACATTTACATGTTTAAAAAATACCAAGTACATTAAAAGTTTTTCAAAATAAGAGGTGTCAAAAATATTTTATTTAACTCTATCCTTTTTAAAATGTTTTTACCAATTACAATTCACAGGGCTAAATTTTAATCATTTTCTTAGTCAATTTTTGTTAGTTATATGATAAAATAATATAGAATTGTCTACTCTTGTTTTGTAAAATTTTTGATGTACTTTTTAAATATACAAATTTTATTTTTTATTTTACAAGAACAATCAACTAAATTGAATTGAAAATAAAATCGGTCAAATGTCGTAAATAGAAACAAAAAGAATATTTTAAAACAGAGGGGTATCAAATAACCATGAAAAAGGACAAACAAACAAAAAAAAATTGTGAGTGTTGAAAAAAAAATTGTAATAAACATTTTGAAATAGAAGAAAGGGAATTTCTTCCGTGCCCTCCATCCAATTCTTGTCACGTGTATTAGTAGTGATGACAATTATTTTTAATTATCCACATCATTTTAGTTTTCAGAAATTGCACATATTTCCTACTTTTTTTACTTGCATTAATTTTACCCCTACTCTCTTCTCTTTTCCCGTTTTCGTTTATTATAATAGGTCAACATTTATTTTTTCATTCGGTTCTTTCCCAACTCAGATGAAAGCCCCCAAGGGATCAGAGGGAGCAGACATAAACATCAACAAATTCAAAGAAAATGAATAGATTTGGATATGATGGACGCCGCCAATCACGGGAACAACTCTGCGTTGTGTAAAACACAGAGTAGCAGCGCCGAACTCAATTTCTCTGAGATGGGAAAGAACCCAACGGGAAAAAAAAACCCAACGATAAAAGGAGAGGGAGTAAAACAGCGGAAGGGTTGGGAATTGGGGAAGTTTTAAGGCAAGCAAAATTATGGGCCTGTTAGCAATTTCGGAAACTTAAATGATGTGGAAAATATTATTATGACTCATGCCTATTTATCCACATGGCATTCATTGAGTGGAGGGACATACATACCCCTCTCATTTTACAAGTCAACATAAAAATATCCCTCCCTTAAATTTTCAAAAACTCAAAAAGGGAAGTTTATTTAGAGAAGTATATGATTACACATGGATGTTGGATTACCAAGCACAACATATAGTTTTTGTATGTATCAAATCTCACTTTTATTAAAGAGTTAACCTTAGTTCATGTATAAGTTAATTTAGTGTCTCTAAGTTTGATTTAGTCAAATTAGTCTTTTTAGTTATGAAATGTGAATCAAATTAGTCCTTTATGCAAAATTTATATACCAAAATTAAAAGTTAGCATATTAATTGATACAAAAACTAAAATTTAAATTTTTAGTTTTAAAATTTAAAATTCAAAATTTAAAATTTTAAGTTTTAAATTTATAAGACTTGTTTCTTTGTTATAACCTAGAAAAGATCTGCCTGATTTGATTTTAACCCATTGAATTTAGATCCTACATTTGTAATTCTTTTTGTGTGGTATGGAATTCAAAATATGGAATTAGATTAATTGGAATTAGAATTCAATTCCACATTCCACATATTTTGTACTACCAATCAAAAGAATTGGAATTGGAGTCTTAGCTCCAAGCTTGAATTTCATGTACCAAACAGAGCCTAATATTTTGTTTGGTGCACGAAATTCAAACTGTGAAATTAGAGTTGATGACAATAATTCCAATTCTGCTGTTTGATAGCACAAAAATATGTGAATTTGAAATTGTTAGTGCCAAAAATGAATATATATTGGAGAATTTAATTCCATCCAAATCAATTCCATAGAATATAATTTCAACTCTCATTTCAATTCAAGTTCCGTCAATTTCATGCACCAAATGAATCCTAAGGGTGCACCACAATCAATTGCCGGCAATACGGTCTCAATCCAATTCTAATTCTATACAAGTTTTCAATTTTGAAAAGACTCTCCCCGTCCAAATTTTAGTTATAATTTGAGAATTACGAGGTAAACCCTCATAAACTTAGGTAGATATACGAACATAGTGCTATAATAAATTATTCAAAATATTAAATACTCAAGGGGAGGTGACACTTTAGCTAGCACCCTACAAACAACAATGACCATGAATTTTGCGAACAGAGCATGGAGGGGTTCAGTAACAGTAAAATACTAAAACGTTCAGCTTCCCAACAATAAAACGTTCATCAGGAAAAAAAGCATCATACCAGATATTATGGCCTATGGAATCTGAAAAAGAGAGGAACCAAAGAAGTCAATTGAGCAATCAACTCAGATTATTTGGAAGAGACGCTTAGTAGAATGGGGTGTGGTGAAAGGCAAAGGGAAGCGAAGGAATACCGATCTGCTCAGCACATGCAATCATCAACGAATGGAAAGTTGGAGCTAAATCAGAACAACTGAAAGACTCCTCCACGCACTTCAATACTCAATAGCAGAAGATGGGCATGCAATGCAATGTCTAAAACCCATATATGCATGCCCATCAACATTACATTCACCTTGACTCTACTAAAAACACGGTCAAGCTAGAGAATCAAAGAACACAAATAATTAATGAAAATAATTAATGGAGCTGGTGAAGTGGGAGAGGATGGAGCTCAAACGATATATATATATATATATGATCTACATACTGCATGCAGTTCGAAAGGACAAATTCGCCCCTTTCGTGAAAGTGTTAGGGCGAAGGAACAAACTAGGAGTAAAACATATGATATATCCTCAAAATAGGAGTTTAAACTTTTACTCCTCTAAATAGGAGTAAAACATAATTAATAAAACAAAAAAATTGCTCCCACACGCACATTTTTTTAAGATGCATGCGATTGTACCAGAGGTGGCTGCATGCGACTGTACCAGTGAGGCAGTGATTACATTTTTTTGCAAGGAGCATGATTAGATTTTAAATTAAGGAGCACTATACTAAGTAACTACATGGGACTATATTTTTTTTGCAGTCATGTTTTTTATTTTTTTATTTTTTTATTTTTTTATTTTTTTTATAAAAAGTTAAAATAAAGGTTTTAACTTAATTAATAAAACAAAAAAATGCCCCCCACACACGCTGAATTTGCGGCCAATACCAGTGGTGGATAAGTTCAAAACTAAAAGATTCTGTCAATTTCACAATAGCATGCTACCGACAACGACGACCATTATCGCAATCGTCGTCGACGGTGATGCCCACCGCTGCCATCGTCACCTCCACATACCTGCCACTATCACTTGAATCTCCACCACCGCCGTCCTCTGCTCCGTTGCACCGCTACAGAAAAACCTACAATTGACGCTTTTGATTTTTCATCATATCGTCACCGCCGACGATATCACTGCTCTATACAACAACACTACCATAAAATTTGCACCATCATCGTCACAGTGCCACATTAATAGTCAATACAATGTCAAAGAAAAATATAATAATGTCAAACATGGCATCATGCCAAACATGTCAATGCCTAACGCAATAAATGACAATGTATAATGACAAACATCTCAACCTATAATGACAAACATGTCAACATATAATGTAACAAATGACAATACATAATGTTAAAAAGGAGAAATGCCAATAAACTCTATAATTTTCCAATGTCATAATCATTCAATTCAAACTTCAATATAGTAATTCATATTCTAGATCAAGAGTGTCAATCGAATTTTTATTCCAAGTACCCCAATCACACAAACAATAAGATTTTCTTTTTTGCATATAAAAAAACTAAAAAAGAACGATCATCTCAAAAGTTTGTTTGGATTCTTTGATTTGTTCAAATTATAGCTAAAATCTACACAAAGAGTAAACACAACAAATCCAAAAAGAAATATGCAACGAAAACATGAAAAAAAAAGTTTAGAAAATCATTGAAATCCAACGAGATTGCATTGTATGCACGCAACACACACAAAAATTCCAATGACAATTTGCAGCCCCAACAAATATAAACATAGATCTAATCAAGAGTCATTGAAGGAATTTGATGAATAAATGAAACTAAAAACATGCAAATGAATTGAAAAAACAGGGCAGCGAGGGGACACAGGCGATGGCGGAAGGGGGCGGCGGCAATGGCGGAAGGGGCTTGACGGCGATTGCCGCACCAGCGGTGCAATGCTGAAAAGGAGGAGAGAGAAAGGAGGTGGGACGGCTGTGTTGTTTTACCAATCGATCGGGAAGTGGAGCGGAGTAGCGGACACTATATAAAATTACAGAGTAAATTCTAAATTGGATTATTATACTCAATAAATACTCCTATTTTGGGTGTATAAGTTTGGGACTTCTATTTTGGATATATGTCTAATGATTTACTCCTATTTAAGGAGTTTTCTTAAAGTGTTATTCATGATTTGTAAAACACAAAGACTTGCAAATTCGCAAGTTCTCAAGGCATGGGCATGATACCAAAATTCATTCAAGAACTTCGGTGGATATATTCATGCATGTGTTTAAGAACGTAACCAAAGCTTTCAAGCAGGGCTTTCTACTCCCAAAACTAATAGACTTAAAGGGGGAGGCAACACTCAAGAGATGGGGTATAGAAAGGGTGTTGGACCTAAAATATATGAATTATCCTAGAGATACATCAACATAGTTATATTATTTGCACACCAAGCTAACACATATCTATGCTACACAAATTATATGAAAATTTAGTGTAATTTTTTCTGTAATATGCGATGAAACTTTTAGAAAATGGAAATGGAGGGAGTAGTTGACTCACCATGCAATGCTTTAGAGAGGGAGGGAGGGAGGAACACGAAAAAGCGACTCCCCACTGGTAAATTAGTTAAAGTGTCGCCACAAACCAAATTTCAATTCTTCACCATCTTCATCTTCTTCTTCTCCAACCACTCTGCTCTGCTTCATTAACCTCAAAACTCCAAATCCCGACCAAACCAGTCTTGTAATTAGCTTGTGTGAATTGAAGAAGCTAATTAATTAAGAAGATGATGGCGAAGATCAACAACAACAATAACAATCTCCAGAGCACCCACACCAAATTCATACTCGTTCACCCTCATCACATTCAGAAACAGGGCCGCGTTTGGCATTCTTGGCTCCTCGTTTCTCTTGCTTCCTTATTCGCCCTCGCATTCACTCTCACCTTCTTCTACGCCAGATCCCACACCCAAACAGCCCCTGTCCCCGCCGTCACGCCACCGGCGGCCGCCCTTCCGAAATGGGTGGCGAGGGCACTCGTCCACTACGCCTCCGAGTCCAACGGCACCGACCGGATGCCGTACGCCGACATCAAGCGGGTCTCCGACGTGCTCCGGCAGTGCTCGCCGCCGCCGTGCAACCTCCTCGTCTTCGGCCTCACCCACGAGACCCTCCTATGGCAAGCCCTCAACAGCAACGGCAGAACGGTGTTCGTCGACGAGAACCGGTACTACGCCGCCTACTTCGAGGAGAAGTACCCGGACATCGAGGTCTACGACGTCCAGTACACGACGAGACTGAGCGAGATCGACGGGCTGATGTCCGCCGTCAGACGGCAGTCCCGGAACGAGTGCCGGCCGGTGCAGAATCTTCTCTTCTCGGAGTGCAAGCTGGGGCTGAACGATCTTCCAAACAGCCTGTACGAGGTGGATTGGGATGTGATCCTGGTGGACGGGCCGCGGGGGTTTTGGCCGGAGGCGCCGGGGAGGATGTCGGCGATCTTCACCGCCGGGGTGCTGGGCCGGAGCAAGAAAGGGGGGAAGCCGAAGACGCACGTGCTGGTGCACGATTACAACCGGAGAGTGGAGATGATGGTGAGTGAGGAGTTCCTGTGCAGGGAGAATCTGGTGAAGTGGTCGGAGGGGATGATGATTGGGCATTTTGTGTTGGAGAAGATGGATCCCAACTCCTTTGAATTCTGTCGCGGCCATAACTCAACATAGATCGGCCCATCATGATCCAGTGCTGCAAATCCGGCCATGATCGTCTTCTCTAGACTAGTTGTGCATCGTATGGATTTATTATGCTACACTAGTTGGTTTCTTTGTGTCCAAAGTTCCCATATAACCAACCATTGGCCACCACTTCACTCGAATGTCCCTTCGGAATCATCTCCAACTAGTCAATCAACGACGCCTCAAGCCTTGAACTTCCTCCTAGTACCTCTCGGCCCTTGACTCGTTAATCAATTTTGACGTATAATTTATTGTCAAAATTAAAAAAAAAAATTGCACTAAATAGTACTAAAATAATATGGAGTATGTTCTTTCCCAATGTAATATTTGAACTTTTTTGTTCTCTAAATAGTACTTGAATAGTGTCAGTGACGAGAATAATGTCCAGTGATGGTAGACATTCAGTTTCAATAGTATTCAGTAGCGGTGGACATTTACTTAAACAATGACATGTGGACATTGAATAGTGGTTCGATCTGCTTTGGAAAAATAAAAACATATGGTACTATATTTTAGTAGTATTTAAGTAAATTCTAGCAAAATTAAATGGTTGCGACAATTATTTTAGTACCATCATCATCACAATCATTTGCCCATTTGCACATAAAAATTGAGCCATGGCAAAACAAGTAAGGCACCTGAGAATTGAAGCTAAGCTGCATAAATAAACAACTCCCCTAACAGATTGACAATGAATGTGAAACAGAGTATATGGCGCGCAAGAATATAATTAATCTTGTGCTTCTTTCTTTTATCAAGGTGATGGATCGGAGGAAGACAATTAAGCGTAAGAATAAGGTTAATTAATAATGTCAGTCGAGGTCGTCAGTCGTGTCCGTGCAACAACATCTCTTCAAATAGGAGGAAGAAGAAGAAGAAGAACAAGCCAACGACGAGATATTGAAAGAACTGGACGCCGGAGTGCCGGCAAAAAGATCCTGGGCGGCAACAGGCCGGCGGCGGCAGAGGAACCTGCAGGGGAGGAGAATAGGAGGAAGAGCTGGGCGGAGAAGCGACTGGAGCCCGCCGGAATCTTGCATGGCCGGTTCTGGTTTGGGCAAGAAGGTCGAAGCCATTGCCTGAAGGCAGTTTAGGGCTCGTATTCATTAGCTCAACCGCCACTGAAGCAGCAAGCTAAGCTGAGCTAATTATAACAACCAAATTAAAGCTCTTATGCTGTTATGTTAAAAAAATAATGATTCTTAACCTCTTAATGTTAGTCTATGAGTCCACCGTCCACACTCTAGAGAAGGTGAATAAGGCATTTAAAAACTTTTCAAAGTTTAATAAAATTGGTATTGACAAATGCGGAAACAATGAATAAAACACATATTTAAATACGTAAAATAAACGGCATACCAATTTTATATAGTTTTGCGAAATCTCTACCCTAATACAGTAATACCTTAAGACTCCTTATTAAAGCCAAATTTTTGAATTCACTAACTCCTAGTCATTTGAACGCCGTTAAAGCACCACACTAGTTTGACAAACAATTCTTGCCAATAAAATTAATCCCGAGAATTTACAACGGCTATCTTGAACCGCTTAAAATGAAGGTTTGCAAGTCATCTTCTACCTTTTCACCCCAATGATTTGAAAGTTATCTTCAAACCTTTTATCCAAAGATTTCTTAGATATCTTTACACGTTCGCACAAGGATTTATACAGTTATCCTCGACCGTTACAATGAATGAAGATGTGTTTAAAAACATAGAAAAATATTTAATACCCTTTGGCCTATGATAAAGAAAAAGATCAATCATTGGCTAGTGAAGAATAAAGAATATACTATGTAAAAAAATACAAGACCAGCCTGATGAATATGGACGTATATATTGTACGGAGTATTAACAAGCTCAATGTGTGCGTATAAAATCAGAAGAAAAGCAAGGCCTTAGAAGCCTAATTATAAATAATGAAAAACAAGTCTATGAGCACACTAGAAAAATGAAGTATAGTATTTGAGAGTTTGGGATTATGATAAAGATCAAGGATTATGATCCTATCTATACTTGAATATCAAATATGTCTGTTGGTAAGTGTTTGAAGCTGATTTGGAAGGATTTTGACTCATAAAAATATGATTAAAATCAAATTTGGGATTTTGAATAATTTTATCGTTGAACAGGTAGGTAGGTACGAGTGTCGTCCAAATGGTATCCGGGTCTCGTGGGCACGGTACCTAGGTACCTTCTCCAACAAAAATTACCTGAAGGTAGTTGTCTTGCGATACCTATTCCAGTAGGAGATCCCATGCAGACAGTAGGGGGTCCTGAATCACTGTTTTGGTTTTTCTAGTTTTGGTCAAATCCTTTCCTAAAACTTTTGAATGTTTATTTGAAAAATGGTTATAAGAAGGTTTTAAACATATTTTGTGAGTGTATTTAAGATTGTAAATATAGGCATATAAAATTATATTTTTACATTGAATTCTACATGTATTATACACCTATTTAGTATTCCAACTTCATTGTTGAGAACCATAACTTAATAGATTCTTGTTACGTTGTCCTTGAAACACTCAAACATACATTATTTCATATATTACTTGTTAACATCAAAACACAAGATTTAACACAATAAGGTTAACACTTAATATTTTGAATAAACCCTCAATTCGTCCCCACCCAAACCTACCATCATATCCATTTTAGTCGCACCCCAAAATTTACTTAAGATTAAAATATTTGAACTTAAATCTAACTAAATTCGAGAGATATTATTGAAGTGAGTATGAGAGTCGATTCGGGTCAAACCGGAATGAGAGAGTTACTGATCGAGGACATTAGAAGAAATAGAAACATCAATTCTATAAACGAAATACCATAGGTACTTCGATTAAAATTGATTTCATATTATGACATAAACTTGTAATGTGAGAAGAAGGGAATTCTTCATCTTTTTGCCAAACATAATGTACATGAGACTTGATGAGAGTATGAGACACATGCAATGATTTTTTCCAATCATAGAATTGTGGTCCTTTGTATGGAGTGGAGTATTAAAGATTGGTATTTATGTTGTACAATAATATTGGAAGAATTTGGTTAGCCCTTCGATCACATTCCTTAATTGCACCGCATTAAGTGTTATTACCAAACCTGTCACCCCTTACCAAAACCCGTCAAAACAAAAATGTTTCGGGCAAAGCGTATCAGATTAGCCTCCCCATCGTCATCTTCTCTACCAGATTCTTCTGGTTCTGACCTTTGGCCTCCCATGTCCGATAACCCGTCAAATCCGGGTCACTGTCGAACCGAATTCGGGTGTCGGATCACGTCGTCTCCGAACTGATCAAGCAAAGCGAAAGTGAAATGGTCTTTGATTGATTCGTGAGATTGAAGAAATGGTTTGTGATTTTACAGATTAACATATCTTCACCAAACATTCCCACTCTTCAAAGCTACTCTCCTCATCCGATTCTAGTTCTTCTTTCTAATTCAACTCTCCAGATTCCGATTTCGTCGCTCTTCGTTCTCTCTCTTTGACTTGAGAGAGTGGTGAACATGATGAAGCTGACGGGGTTGCAGCAGCAGGGCCGCCGGAGCAACAGCTTCAGAGGATCGTCTTTGGATTTGTCGTCTGACGGCTCAATGAAGTCGCCGGCGTCCCTTTTCTGGCTCCTCCTCCACGCTATCTGCTGCCTCGTCAGTCTGCTTCTCGGATTCAGATTCTCCCGCCTGGCGCTCTTCCTTGTCTTCTCCAACTCCTCTCCCACCACGCCGACTTACAGCCTCTACGCAGCGCAGTTCAATGCCGCCGACCTCACAACCGTGGAGGCTCGCGGATCTCCGGCGTCTTTCAATAGCAAGGTGGTGGTCGGCCGGCACGGGATATTGATACGGCCGTGGCCTCATCCAAACGCCACGGAGGTGATGAAGGCTCATAGGATAATCGAGATTGTTCAGAAGGAGCAGAGGATTCAGTATGGAGTAAAAAATCCTAAGACTCTAATTGCAATCACTCCGACCTATGTCCGAACCTTCCAGACTCTGCACCTCACCGGAGTTATGCATTCCCTCATGAACGTGCCCTATGAAGTCATCTGGATGGTGGTTGAAGCAGGCGGAACCACCAACGAGACCGCCTCTTTGATTTCCAAATCAGGACTCAGAACCATCCACTTGGGAATTCGTAACCGAATGCCTATCATGTGGGAAGGTCGCCACGATCTGGAGACGAAAATGCGAGTTAGGGCTTTAAGGTATGTGAAATTGAATCTGTTGATTTTTAAGCACACTGTGTATAGCTCTATAAACTGGATGGATTGATTATGTTGATTCATTCATGAATTGGATGAATGTTGATTGAGCAGATATGTTAGAGATGAGAAACTGGATGGATTGATTATGTTCATGGATGATAGCAACATGCACAGTTTGGAGGTTTTTGATGAAATTCAAAAGGTTAAATGGATTGGTNGAATGGTGATGATGAAGATGGCATTGAGAGTCCGTTATCACTGCTGAAGGATTCTTCCATGGTGGAGCCGCTTGGGAGCTGCGGGCGCAAAGTTATGGTGTGGTGGCTTCGTGTTGAAGGAAGGGCTGATAGCAAGTTCCCTCCCAGGTCTGTTATTCCGTTCACTGTCACTCTCTGAAATTATGTAAGTTTGAGTCAGCATAATTGCTCACTTCTTGGACAGTGAAGGGTGGAAAGACTAATCATGAATATAGAATGAAGGTCGAAGGTAAGAAGAAATAAACATTAACTTGCCAAGAAACATACTTTTGGTCTTGGGCTGGTATTTAAACCGGATGAGAAAAGAAAACTTGGTTAATACGGAGTATTAAAATAACCGGGGTCTCTTCGAAACAGCCTCTCAACTTTTGAGTAGGGGTATGGGTTGCATACTTTTGAGGGATTCACACTCTCCTTAGACCTTACTTGAGTGATTAAGCTAGCTTAACTCTTAGGCACAAGATGTTATTGACCTTAGCATTACTCATAATGAACTCTCTGTCATGGATGCAATCTCAATTAGCAATAGGAACTTTTGCCTTTTAACTTGGGTTCTTCAATGGTCCAACATTAAATCTTTGTGAGTAGCATGATAATCCTAGTTCTAGCACTGATTGCTGATTATCTATAGGTTTCTTGTCACAAGTTGCCAAAGTCGGGTTGGCAAATATCTTATACCTATCTAGACATCTTTTACTCTTTCCCTTGCAATTTAAGAGGTCATATTTGACTTTTTGTTGACAAAGTTTGTTGAATATTGACCAATGTTTGTACATTTTAATATACCTCCTAATGACTTTTGCACATTTATGGGAGTACTCTTAAAAAAGAACTTTTTTATATAACGCACATTGTAAATAATGTTTCATAAAAAACACTTCCTTTGTATGTAGTCAAGTTGAAAATAAGGATTGAAAAAAAAAAGAAATATGTCCTATTAAAGTAGGATGGAAATAATTACATTTTGAATTGGTGCCTCTCAATTTTTTGCTTACAACAACATGCCTTGATGGGGTGAGGGTGGCGTGGGGTTGCGTAGTGGTTGTGATGGGAGGGGGTGACGTAAGGGGCTAAGATAGGTGATTGGCTTGTTAACGTTATAAGCCTTCAAGTGATTGATATGCTATTCTTAAACGAATTCACTGCTGTTATTTTGACACCCGTTTTGGGTGTCACATTATGACTCCGGGGTGCTACTATGCTCCATTGGTTACCGAAGGAGTTCTTACCCCCTATTCACCCTAACCCCTTCCCCCACAAACCCTAGCCTCCCTTGGATCACCGATCAGGGCAAGGGCTAGGGGCTAAGATGGGTGATTGGCTTGTTAACGTTATAAGCCTTCAAATGATTGATATTCTATTCTTAAACCAATACACCACTGTTATTTTGACACCCATTTTGGGTGTCAGAACCACTTCGAGGTCCAACAGAGCACCATTGGGTCCTCAAATGGACGGTGTCATTTTATGATACCCATGTTTGGTATCATAAGATCTTTGCTCAAACCAATACCAGGATACATTCTTTATGCTTTGTTACAATGTGAGAGTAGATGAGGCCTTCATTGAAGTTAGAGGCATGCACATTTATAGTGTAAATTCACTTGCTTTTCATTTTATACACTGAACACATGCATAACATGCAATTAGATTCTTAGTTTTCATGCTTTTAGTCACCTCTATTGGAGTTGTCCACATTGAAATCTTTAGTTCAACCATCTCATGATATCATTTTTTTTGGTGCAAAGAAGTGAAATTTCGTTCTACATCTTTAGCATATCATCCTTGTGAAAAAGAGTATACCCACATAAAAATTAGCATTGTTAAGATGGTCTTTCTTGTAAGAAGTTTGCGCATGCGTTGTCCTTATAAAGTCACCCTTTATATATATGCAGATGGATAATTGACCCTCCATTGGAGATCACCGTGCCAGCAAAGCGGACCCCATGGCCAGATGCTCCACCAGAACACCCATCTGTTGTTGAAAAGTCAGGCAGCATCCGAGAGAAGAGGACAACAAAACCTAGAAGCAGCAGGAGGCACAGTTCTAGGAAAAGGAGGCATGCGGCTTTAACAAGGAATAATAATGGAGATGACGATGAAACCATGACCAAACACATTCTGGGGAGTCATGATAAGTAGCTGCAAGTAATTAAAGAAGCACACAGAAAACTGGAGAGTTGTGGAGATAACCAACAATTCTTCATCATCATCATCATCATCATCATCATCTTCTTCTTCTTCTGTTTATATTCATTCCTCTGCAGTGTGAGGAGTAGAGCTGGCCAGTCATGCATACATTCAAGTCTTCAACATATCATTATTTACCATTCATCATTACCATCCTCGTTTGGTACGTATATATGAGAGATGGCATCTCGATCTCGTCATAGCAGTGTTGATACATACATGCATACACACATACATACATGTTCGCTTTATTTATTTTGATATATTCTTTTATTTTTCTCATTCATGTTTTTATCCATTTCATTGGTTGAATGGTTGCCTCTGAATTCTGAACCTGTGAAGAAAAGTTTTGTTTTGCAACTGAAAATCTGGAAGTTATATGCCCAAGTCTGTGCATTGTGTTTAGATGCAAAGTGTGTGATCAATAGATTTTATTTTATTTTTATTTACTTTGGGGTTTGTATATTAATACTCTGTCCTTTCCAAAATCAAGTTTTCATTGACTTTTTTTGTCAATGTTATAATTTTTTTAACCATAAATTACATTAATTACTTTGAGTTATTAAGTGAATTAAGATTATGGTTCCTAAAAAAAGTGAATTAAGATTATTAATATTTGAAATGTGCGGAATACTATTATGTGAATTTTAACTACTTCGAGTAGATTGATGATTAAAATGCTAATTGTAGACAATTGATTTTTGTTCCCAAATGACCTTCGTTAATTTTGTTTTTTGTTCCTTCAAAAAATAAAATTATGTTAGTTGTGTGTGTTTTTGCATCCATGCGTGGAGCTTAATTCTATTCTGAACAATTACATTGAGGTCCCATTTGGTACACGGAATTCAAACTATGAAATTGGAATTGGAGACTTCAATTTCAATTCTGGTGTTTGGTAGTACATAAATTATCTGAATTTGGAATTGATAGTGCAAAACATGAATTAGAATTGGTGAATTCAATTCTATGGAATTCAATCCCATGAAATTTGAATTCTAATTCAATTTCAATTCCATCAATTCCATATACTAAATTGACCTGAGTATAAAGGGAAATGCTATTATGTTTAAGAAAAACATAGAGAAGTTTCCATTAACACCCCTAACCTCTTTTTAAACCCGATCATCACTCTCTTGGGTATTACTCCGTAGTCCGTAACTCCGTATTAGTGCTGTAGAGGCTTTTTTAATGGGAAGAAATTCCAAGTTCCAACTTTAACACACACATACATTGAGTCAATGGCTTATCCTCTGGCACAATCAGGATAATAGATCAAATATATCTCCGTTCATTCTTCCTTGAGAAATGTTACATTCACAAACAGAATGATCACAAAATACATAAACTTACTATTTATGGTTTAAATTCTTATTTTAAAATTAGTTTGTAGACTATTTAATTTTCTTTATTGAAGTTCACAAATAGTAAGTTTGTGAAGTTTGTAAAGTTTAAGTTTGTGAACCAAGCATTTTCTTCCTTCTTCAAAGGGATGCCACAAAAAGAATTCATAATTTAAGATCACTCTTTAATGAAGTACATTAATTGAATTGAATGAATAATTGATTTCAACATTAAAGGAATATCCCAACTTCACATGTTTGATTTTCTTTATGTACATGGACTCAACTCAACATTAAATTTGGATAAGGTCATGGGGTGTGACACTATCTTTTACTATAATAATGATCTTAATCAAGAAAATTGGTTAAAAATAGTATGGCGGGGACGACGATGAAAAAGAGGACCTAATTGGAAACTTTTCAAGTGCTTGAAGAACTTCTTTCATGGACGGTCTCTTCTGCGGGGTGTGAGATATACAACTGTACCCTAACCTAATGAGCGCCAACAAAGCTTCTTCTCTTCCCTCCACATCAGCGCGGATAGCCACGTCAGCAATCTTCAATACCCTACTTCTCTCATCGTCATCCTCCAACTTGGCATCTTCCATGACCGAGCCAGGACACATTTCGTCAGAAACAATCACTCTACCAATCAAAAACTCCAGCAAGATCACACCAAAAGAGAACACATCCCATTTTGGGTTGGGCTTGAGGCTCCGGAGTGACTCTGGGGCCTGATAAGGTGATATCCCAAATCCACTTGGACTTGGGCTAGGGGTGGGCCCAGATGCATTATCGTGGAAGCTATCCCGCGAAGCAGTCGACCGCTTGCTACCGAAGTTCCGAGCGGATCCGCAAGCCCGGTAGCCACTTTCGCTAGGGACGAGCCTCTCGAGCCCAAGATCTCCGATCTTGGGCTCCATGTCGGAGCCCAATAGTATGTTGCTGGGCTTTAGGTTGCCATGGACATGTTTCTTGTCGTGGATGTAGGCCAGGCCACGAGCCACGCCTTTGGCAATTTTGAGCCTTAACCGCCATGGTAGATGACAAGGTGAACACCCAGCTTTTCCTAAACAACACAGTACAATGTTAATAGGTGCCCATAATTAGCAAAATGCTACGTCCCAAAACTTGGAACATATAATAAAATGAAATACGAGTAACATTATTAGAAGTAGATCATATCTCACGGCAACAAAAAGACACAAAAATGCAAGTGGTGACAATGTCTTTGCTGGGGGACCTGGAGGGGGGTGTGGACCACTTAACTTTACTATACTTGATTATTAAAATGTTTTCAATTTGTTTTTATTTAAATATTATTTCTAAATCTTTAAAAATAGAATAAAATATTGGATATATTATAAAAAATTTAACTTGGGTGTTAAAATCTATATAACGGTTCCGTTTTTCAATAACGTCAGAGACTAGCATTAGTGTTTGAAACTAATATTACTCCCTATGAGTTAAAGAGAGAATTAAGAAAAAAAATATTGGTACACCAAAACCATAATGTAGTTGGTAAGATTTGAACTCGGACCGAACCTTGCATTTGTGTTTTGTTAATAATACTTTGTAATTTAAAATACGGAGTAATTAATTTATATTCTTACAAAAAAAAAAAAAAAAGAGGAGGTAGTGCCTATATATGAAGTTAGGTGGGTTGGGACGAAACGGAGTTGACCTTCACCAGAAAATGGTTTGATTGGGTATGAATGAGATGAGTAAGTCGCATTAAAAACAATGGTTTTGGTTACAACTACTCCCAAGTCCCACCATTATATCCTTAACTCTCTCTTCATGTCTCTCACACCTAGTGAGGGGCATATAGACTAAGACCGAAAAAATTGATTGCAATTAATTGAGATTAATCCAGAAAAAATGAGATCAATGTGGTCCTTGAGCCCAGTCCAGTTTTGGACCAGTAATCACATTTGGTCCTTGATTTTTTATAAAAGCCATGTTAGAGTATATAATAATCATTCTTGGGCAACAACCACAAGCTTGAGCTTTTGGTTGAGTTGGTTCCTTGACATGGTATCAGAGCCTTGATGACCAAGAGGTCACGAGTTCGAAACTCACCGCCACCCAGTTTAAAAAAAAATTAAGGTTTCACGTGCAAGGTTCAAAGAGGTCACGCCTGCACGTGAGGGGGCGTGTTAGAGTATATAACAATCATTTTTGGGCCACAACCACAAGCTTGAGCTTTTGGTTGAGTTGGTTCCTTGACAAGCCAGACCAGCCCCAGGTCGGATAATCTTTTTGAAAAGACTAGACCAGGACTAGATTAGAACTTTCCTCCCTTCCTTTTTAGGCTCTCTTCTTTTGAGTTAGAATTTTAGAGTAGATATTAGAAAAAACTAGAAGTAGTTGGAAAAACTAGAATGTGATAGAAAAAAGTAAGAGTTGGCAAAAATAAGAAGAATCAAAATGTTAAAAAGTCACTAAATCACATGATCAACCAAATAAATACTCCATATGCAAGAGAATTCTAATTTTGGATATAAAAAAATGCATCTGTATCTGTATTTGTGGTCGTATATTATAAATTTGGATATATTATATTATTGTATATTAATCATATATAATTAACTTTTTAAGTTCTTGTTTGAAGAAACTGAAAGAGTTGCAAGGAATTGAAAGAAGTTGGAAGAAGTTAGAAGGAGTTAGAATGCCTTGAACTTAATTTTTCTAACTTAAAAAAAACATAACCTTAGTAAGAAAAGTAATGAAGGAAAATAATCCATCCTCCCATATTTTCCTTCACCTTTCCAAGGTCCATGTTTATTTTTTAAATTAAATCTTAGTATATTGATATGATAGAAAAATTGGTGTGTTCATTAAAAAGAATTATTCAATTGTTAGTCCATAAAAATTGTAAGGATGTCTACATTTCATACATGGACTTTAGAACCATGATAAACAATTCTTGTAACTTACCATTATTCTTGCTTGGTACAATGGTACCTAGCAAAAATTTTCATCTTGATATATACAAAAATATATTATGTTTCGATATAAATATAACACGGAGTATCAATAATTTTCTTATAAAATGTACTTTTGAAATACTTTATACTACGATTAAATTTTCATAAAATATATTCATGTATAAATATAAATATTAATTGTCAAAATATTACATTAGACACTAAAAAATAGAAGGAGAAAGAAGAAAATTAATTGGAATATTACTTGGTCTTGACTTGAGTTAGAAAAGAAGAAAGACTTACTGTAACGTGTATTGGCGAGGCTGCCATTTGGAACGAAGTCATAGATGACCAGCTTCTCGTCGGCGCCCCAATAGAACCCTCTGATCCTCACCAGATTGGGGTGCACCAGCTTCGCTATCACCCGCACCTGCGTCTCGAACTCCCTGAACCGCTCCACCCCGCTCTCTCCGATCCGCCGGACCGCCAGCGCCGTCCCGTCTTCCAGCACCGCCTTGTACATTATGCTCGGCCCACTCGCTCCCAGTATGAACGCCGACGCCTTCAGCAGCGTTTCCAGCTCCAGCTCATTCTCTCCGTCTAGCGTCACTACCTCCCCTGTTTTCTGCTGCTCTGCTTCCACGTGGCTCTGTTTCGGCGACTCCGAGCTCGACGTTTCCGAGGTCTCGTCTGTGTCGGTTCGGCTCTGGCTCTTCAGGCAGCCTAATGGTTTTAGCCAGCTGTGTTCCGCCGGAGAGGGTGCCGATGACGATGCCCAGTCGTAGTATTTCGCGTTTTCCGGAGGTTTCTTTTCTTTAGAGCATTCTGCCGGTCTCTGTTTCTTGGACCCGTAGAGGTAGATGAAAAGCAGCGCAATGGCTCCGAGAGCGGCGATGTCTCCGGCTACAATGGCTATGATCGTTCCAGTTTTGAGACGGTTGTGCGAAGCGGTGGACGAACGGGGGCCGGAGTCTGGGTTTGATTCTATCGATTTTGGAATGGCTGCGATGGCCGGCGGCGAGGTCGGTGCCGGTGAAAGGCAGAGGTTTTCCAGTGGGACGCCGCATAGTCCTGCGTTACCGGAGTAGGCTCTCGCGTCTTGGTCCAAGAAAACGCTGGAATCCGGTATTGCACCGGTGAGGTTGTTGAAGGACAGATCGAGAGTCGCGCCCGGTGGAATGCCGGCGGAAAACTCGGGCGGGATTTCGCCGGAGAGTCTGTTGAATGAAGCATTGAAGTACCGCAGGTTGGCACCTCCGAACTCGGGCGGGAGAGACCCGTTTATCAAATTAGAAGACAAATCTAGTTCTTGGACGGCGTAGAAACCGCCGGGAAGTGGCCCGGAGAAGTAATTGTCTTTCAGGTTAACGGAGACCAGATTCTGAAGTCCGCATAAGCTCCCCGGAATCGACCCTCCTAAGGCGTTGCCGGAGAGATTGAGAGAACGAAGATTCTTGAGACGTCCGACTGCCTCCGGCAGCTCACCGGAGATTCGATTGTTCGAAAAATCAAGTCTTTGGAGCTCCGAAGCATCAAACAGACCCAAAGGAATCGACCCATTAATGGAATTGTTGGAGAGGTCGAGAAATCTGAGGAACCGAACCATGCCAAGACTCTCATGAACAGAAGCAAGAATCATGGAATCGGGGAGGCTCAGGCGGGTGACCCGGAGACCGCCGCCGGAAATGCCACCAGAAGCGTCATCCTCACAAGTAACGCCTCGCCAAGAACAGGGCGTCTCGTCGGCGGCGTTCCAGTTACCCAGCACGCCAAGAGGGTCTCTGAGAACACTGGACTTGAAACTCATCAACAGGACTCCGTCGCCGTTGAGGGAAAGTGAGGGAAGAACAAAGAGCAGAAGAAAGAAGAAGACGAAAAGAAAATGGAAAGTCATTGTGTGTGAAAAGGTGGCCAAAACATCTTCCTTTTTCCCCTCCCTAAAAACGGAGAGGGAGAAGACTGAGAAATAATGAAAGGTACTATGGGAAAGATCGAGAGAAAGAAGGGAGGGGGACCATGTGAAAATTATTCAAAGAGAGGAATAAAATAAAATAATTCACAGCTCATCATCCAAAACCGAAACAAGAACTTGCTTGACACTGAATCGCGTTTAGACCACTGCGGGTTGATTGATGATAGATCGTACTGTGTGAGAGATATGATGGGAGTATCTTTCAAAGTGATGAGCAATTAATGCATTGTGTGTACTCCAACAACTAATCACATCTTTTACCACTCCCACTCTTCTTTTCCACACCAACCATACTAGGCTCACACCAAAAAATATATTCCAAAAATACACTAAAATTATGCAATAACATTTTTGATAGTTTATATTAAGAAAAAATGTTAGTGCGCTAATAAAAATTTGTACTAATATTTTGTCTATGTGTAAACTATCACCCTAGCATTACACTTACACAAAATAAAGGTACAAACCTGCGATGTACAAATTGAAATACAAATAACTTAATTCTTTCCACTCTCTTAAAAAATACTCCCTCCCTCCTAAAACTTTTTTCCCCGTTGCGCAAAACGAAGAAAAATTCCAAATTTTTTCAATCTATTTTATTTAAATATTGGTATAGAAATAAAAAATAAAACATACATATTTAAAAACTGCATCAAAAGTTCAACAAAACAAGTTGTGACAAGAATATTTTATTTTATCATTTAGGCCATGAAAAAATACAAATAAATATAAATTTCCGTGAAGTTAGAATAGTGATCTGGGAAGAAAGTTTTAGAACGGAGGGAGTAGATATGAATTTGATTCTTGACAACGATACTAGAAAATACTCTCTTCGTTCCTAAATATTTATCACATTTCAAAAAATAAAGTAAAATATCAAATTTTTTCAATTCTTTTTAATTAAATATTGGTATTGAAATTTAAATAAAATCTACAAAAAAATAAAATAAAAAAAAGTTCTCATGAAGATTGAAAAATGAAATGTGGCAAACATTTTGGGAATGAGAGAGTAATTATGTTAGGAATGGAGTCCATCGTTCTATGATCGAAATCTAATTTACAGTATCTCCTCTTAGTGACCGTCTGGTCGAATTTGAGAGCCTCTCTCATCCTTAATTTTCAAATGTCAAATGTTCCAGAAACTCAAATATGAATTGATTGAATTCTTGCATAAATAAAAAAAAGAAAAATGAGCCCCATAATCGAAGAATTTTTCAAAATTGGCCGAATGGTTAATTACTTGAAACAAAATATATTGAGTTTTATATACAGATTAGTTCACAAAAAATAGAATCTACACCTGTATATATGCTTAATTAGCATAACTATTTTATAGTGCAGTTCACATATTCTTATTCTTTGTCAAGCTTAAATTATAGTTCAAATTATTTTCTTTAAGAGGCTTGTATATCTGATTTTGGGGTCTTTAGTGGGTTCATCTGTTTCATCTAGAAATTGAAACAAACATCAATTTAGAACGTAACCGATGACGAGTTAAACCAATTAATTTTGGCAAATGATATGATCAATTATAATTTGATAGAAATACTCATACTCCGAGGTTACTACTGGATATTTGTAATTATGAAAGGGTTCGCATGACATTGTAACTCCAGGTTTTGGGATGATCCGGGGTTGCTATGGTGTCATATTTGTAAAATTGATGGTTCATACACCCCCAGTAAATCCCCACCCCCTCACCTCCTTCAATCGCACCTCTCAAGTTTATACTACCTCCGTCCCAGAAAACCTTTATCCTTTCTTTTTTCATCCGTCCCAAAAAACATTCTCATTTCTATTAAAAAGTCACTTTTACCCCTTACTTTTTCTTACCCTACCTATCACATCATACCTTTTTACTAATAATCTATCCATCAAATCATACTTTTACCCATCACATCAAAGAACATTTTTGGAAATTCAATACCAAAATACACTCCCCTTAAATCTCCCTTCAAAATCAAAACTCTCATGTTTTCCGTGACGGAGAGAGTATGATTTTGAAGTTAAAATTTTGACTCCAAAGTCAAATAAACTTGGGGTGCAATTGAAGGGGGTGAGGGATACGTTCGAGTCTCAGCGAAGTGAGGGGGATTACCGGAGGTATAAATCGTTAATTTTACGAATGAAGCACCGTAGCAGTCACGAGTCATCCCATGACATGAGATTCTAATGTCATGGGAACCCCTCTTTTTAATTAATAAAAAAATACTTTAATTTGTAATATTACACTTCTCCATCTAATTTGTAATTTCATTGTAAATATACTATTTCACAATTTATATTTTTTTATTACTATTAAAGAGTAATATTAAATATTTAACGAATACTGAAAGGGAGAGTTACCTATGTAGCACTATAATGTATCTAAAATTATCTATATAACACTGCTTTGGTATTTCTGACATCAATAGGAGTATCTTGTGTGACATTATCTTCAATATGTTCATTCTTTCTTTTTTTCTTAATTCTTAAGATTATATTATTTTGGGTTACCACATTGTCTTCTCTTACCACATTGCCTCCCCCTATTGCCATCACTACCTCCCTTCCTCACCACATTGCATCCCCCGCGACTATCGCCACCACACTACCACCACCACCTCTACATTGCAACCCTTGATTGTATGTTTCAAAATAATTACAAGCTAAGCTACCTGCTGTTGATCCGCTTTGGTTTTATCTTTTGTCTGTATTCACATTAATCGAATTTGATGCATGCATGCATGTTGGGTGTGTGTTCCACAATCCATATTACTATTATTTCATGCCAGTTTCTCCGAAAAGAAATCATAGATTATTAGAAAACACAAATTTTAAAAATGGGTCATTTTGATGTAAATTTTTAATTATGATTTATCTACTATATATACACATTTATATTTTACCTTATTAATTCCTCCGTCCCTAAATCATTTACATTTTACTCAAAATGAAGAAAAATCTTAAATTTTTTCAATTCATATTATTTAAAAGTTGGTGTATAAATATAATTTTTTTTTACATATTTTAAAAATACATCAAAACTTACAAAACAAAAGGTGACAAAAACATTTTATTTCATCAAATAGTCAATAAAAACATACAAATAAACAAAAGTTCCGACATTTTTTGAGTAATAAATTATGTAAATCATTTAATGACGGAGAACATAAAATACGAGAAAATTAAAAAAAAAGTTTAATAGTAGTAGAAGAGATGAAAGTATGAGCTGTATGACATTTACCTATTTATGATTCTATCTTTTTTCTGTTTGACCCTAGCCTAAGGTAAGTCGAAGAAAGTCTAACGGTCTAAACACGTTCAAATTGCAAATTAAAAGACATATATGCTGGCGGCCAAAGATTAGAATTGTTACTTAAATAGTAGGGTTCTCCGCTCAATGTAAATCAAAGAAATTAGCTAAAGAGTGTTAGAATAAATATGCTAACATCCAATTACTGTAAGCTTTTTAAATGCAAAATTTTGAGCATTATAATCCCGAGTATGATTCAAGGTAACATAATTTTGCGTGTCCATTTTTTCCCCCAATTATAATGCCTATTTTCCAATGAATTTTGTGTGCCCATTTTTTTCTTAGTCACTATCCTCAAATTTGGCCAGTCTAGATAAACATTTAGCTATTCATTTTTAGATTCATACTTTGATTTGACACAAAGTTCAAAAAATGAAAATATATCGTCGTTGAAAGTGATAAACAGAGGAGAATGATTGCGAGCAACTAAAAATTTTTCATTAAAGAAAAGATGAGATTTTTTTAAACATCCAGAAAAAAGAAATAAAAAAGCTTTATTTAGGATGAATGGAATACTATTTTGGATATAATTTTGAACATTATATATTAATGAGGTCAAACGAACAACAAAATAATGAGGGGGCGGATGAGCAATTTGAAGAAAAGAATAAAAAGGGTAAAATATTTGTATGTGGGCGGCGGCAGCGTTTCTACTTGCGTAACATCACCGAATAAATAGAAATATTTACACTAAATAGCACTAAAATTTAAGTCATTTCTCTAAATAGCACTTAAACTGTTTTATTTCTTAAATAGCACTTAATAATGTCCATAATGTCCAGTGATGGTGAATATTTGCTTGAATAATGACTAATGCATAATGACTAAAAGTGCTACATTGGGAAGAAAAATATATGTGGTGCTATTTAGGGAAAGCCTTTATGTTTTAGTGCTATTTAAGTAAATTTTTCTTATTGTCTAATCTAACGTAAGAAACCTTATTACCTCTGTGTGATGTTTAAATTGTCTCCTCCACCTCGCCGGATATTCATACCTATCCCTCTAGCTAGCTAGCTAGCCTGCTTAGTTTTATTTTGGCAGATGTATGCACAAATTATATCATGACCTTACAAACATGGCTTTGACTTTTCACCTACAAATAGAAGTGAATTGAATAATACGGAGTAATATACAGCTAGCTAGATTGCGACGTGGAACATCCCTTTGTCCCTTATTTAAAGAAAAAAAATATTCTATTCCTTTCCAAACATCTAAACCACAGTTTCATAACCGAACTAGAGATCGAGCGGATCCCGAGACTGATTCAAAAGGTCGAACCAGTGGTTCAAGCATGCATGCATACACACACACAAGTTCACTTCAACCTAATACTATGGGGCATTACAAACTCGAGACTCTAAGGCCATCTGTAGTGAGGCGCGAGGATGGAGGCGTTATCATCGTTCACTATTCACACTTTGAGACCTCATCATTACTCTTTACGCACATCACAATACATATATCTTTACCAATCCACGTCATAAATCTTTATGCTCTATCAAGCCTTTGCTGAATCTGCCACCACACATGGTCTAATATGTAGTGT
Source organism: Cuscuta campestris (assembly GCA_900332095.2). NCBI lineage: Eukaryota > Viridiplantae > Streptophyta > Magnoliopsida > Solanales > Convolvulaceae > Cuscuta > Cuscuta campestris. The sequence continues at coordinate 154,279 of OOIL02003221.1, forward strand.
TTAGTTATAAATTCGCGTCATTAATTTATAGAGTAGATTTTAGTTATAACGATTCTTGCATTAAGGCTCAAAACAATAAATGTTAATTATTTCACTTTAGACAGATCACACCATATATGGAGTATATATTGGTTGTCCCTTTAATTTCACGAGCGAATCCAAAAAGATAATCACCACAATGGAGTGATGAGGGAATATAGCACACAATATAGTGACGCTCCATTGATGTAACATGCACCTGCTCAATTAAAGTTGACGCACTAACCACCAACTAATATTATTCTATATATACTTCTGATCACTAATCATTGATTTATAACTTTAAATAAAGTTGAATAAAGCGATATGCTACTCCATTCCTTTCACAAATTTTTTCCGTCTTAATGTTTTGTGTCTTTCGTAAAAAACTTCTATTCTCCCCTAAATTGTCTAAACTACACTCCATTACGTAGTTAATTGCAAGTGGACGTTATTTTGGAAGTATTTTAAATATTTTAATTGGAATAAAAGTATTTTATGATATGCGCAAAAAATTAAGACAAAAGAGTTTGTGAAACAGAGGAAGAGTTTGTGCATACACATTTTTGGTATAAAACAATTTAAAAGAAAATTTATGTGTTTAGGGTCCGTTTGGTATACGGAATTGATGAAATTGAATTGGAATTGAAATTTCATGGGATTCAATTCCATAGAATTGAATTCTGCTAATTCCAATTCATTTTTTGAACTATCAATTCCAAATCCACATAATCTTTGTGCTACCAAACACCAGAATTGGAATTGAAGTCTCCAATTCCAATTCCATATTTTGAATTCCGTGTACCAAACGGAGCCTTACGCATTTTCAGAAAATAACTTTGTAAAAAGTGTGTCTATAAATTTTGCGTTTGATGTACACGACACACGAGGAAGAAATATCTCGTTTGATTTAATCAGTCTATTTGAGCATAGTTGAGACAAACATGTGTGCAATACATTACATTGCAATTTACCAATAAAAAATTATTTTTAAACTAATATACATCACCATTTATGGCATCTGGATAAAATTATTTTTATACTAATATACATCATCATTTTTATTTAATTGAAATTCAAAATTGATCCTAAAATATTTTATGAAATATCAAGTATAGCTTAGGATTTAGATGGCGAAAAAAGTGCCTTATTTTATGGGATACGTATTATTCAGAATGTTTTACGGAGTATATGACAAACAATATTTGCCCAGAGTTCACACTTAAAATCCAATTACGGGTCTTAGGTAGGACGAGAGATTGTTACGTCGAAGGGGTAAATGGGGAAAGATCGACGAGGGTGGATTGCCCGTCTCGAATGAGTTCTGCCAGGGAAGCGCCGGTGGCGGGGCCGTTTAGGATGCCCCAACAGCTATGGCCCGCGGCGACGTAGAGTCCCTCCACGCCGGGAACTCTTCCTATGGCAGGCACCCCCTCCTCCGTACATGGCAGAAAGCACGCTTGTTCCGCCTTCACGGCCGCCTCCGCTTCCTCCGCCGCCAAGTGGCTGGACACGTTTCCGGCGACTCTCTTGAGCATCGCTATGGATTCGGGGTCTGGGTGTATCTCTTCCGGATCATCTGGAACCTCTGCCCTTGCTGACATTCCGCATACGTACACCTCTCCTGTTCGCAATATATACCATACAATCGGTTGTATACTATTTGTTGTGCATTCGATGTGAGTACTCAATTACGAGTAAATGGGTACTCATTTCCAAGCAATTGAATAATCATTCTCAACTAACTGAGTACTAATTTTTCTAGAATTCAGTTATATTTGAAAATAAATATTTAATTATTCAAAAATGAGTAATCTATAATTCGAAAATGAGTATTATCTTATTCGAAAATGAGTAATCAAGTGGATGAACGGGAAACAATTCAGTGAATTCAGAAATTTTGTTAAATATACTCCCAAATGCAAGTATATTCAAAAAAAATTCCAAAAACAATGACACCAAAATTGAGTAGGATGAAAATTTACTTCATTTTGTTTATTATTTATATAATCAAATTTTAATTACTCATTTCTCTACTTTTTTTTATTTAATAAAATAATAAAACAGTGCCTTTTTTATAACTTTTGATTTACTTTTAATATTTTTTTATTTCTACCCTAATTGTTAAATAAATTTATAAAAGAATAATTTTAAGATCCATGGTGTACCCCATTTGTACACTACCCTCTTCTCCACCACCTATTTTAAATTAATTTTTTTTTTTTTTATTTTCTTGCCCAATTATGTGGACAAGGAGGGGTGAGGGACAAATGGGGTACACCTTTGATGTACCCCTGACATTTTTCTAATTTTACCCCTGACATTTTTCTAATTTTAACCAAACCCGTAAACAACAAAGAACTAAAAAAAGTGACGAGCCTACTTGAGAGAGAAAGGCATGCATAGTTCATTTAGTTCAACTAATGGATGATACCTGTGGGCCGAGGATACACTTCTGGATCAATGGGCTCCTCACCTTGAGCATGGGCCGGATAGTAACTGAGAAACAGTGCATGCGGGGTAATTTTATCTCGCTCGTTAGGCTCCAAGACAATGCTATGGGCCTTAAGTCCATACACCCGGATAATGGACCTCAAAATGCCCAATTTGCTAGACCACGGCCCAAGAGCCAAAACGACAGCATCAGCTGCTATCTGTTCCCCTCCTTCCAACACGACGGCCGCCGCTCGCCCTCCGTCCACCGCAACCCTCTCCAATTTCCCGATCACCAACCCGGCGCCGTGATGCTCCACTGCTCTCGCCCACAGAGTTTTAGTGAACAGAAGAGGATGGACTTGGGCCGTGGTATCAGTAGTCCCGATCGTTTTTGGGCCCTTAGCTGGGCCGTCGACCCAAGACGGAAGCGCTGGGCTACGGCGGCCTCTGGAAAGAACCGACGGCGGCGATTCCTCGACGCTAACGCTCAGAGCCGTCAGCGGACGGTAGCCGTACGATTGAGGACCATCGAGTTCATCGGCGAGCGAACGGTGGAGATCGAAGCTGGCTCTTGCCAGGGCGGAAAGGGGCCCACCGTCGCACCAATCTCGTGCTAGAAACCCACCGGCCTTTCCGGAAGCGGCGCAGGCGATGGAGGATTTCTCCACAAGGGTCACTTTGGCTCCCTTTTTGGACAAGAAATAAGCGGTGCAAACTCCGATCACTCCGCCGCCGCAAACCACCACCCTTTTCGGTTGTGCAGCCTCCATTGACGCCAACGATCACCCGAAAGATGATAACCGAGGTCTCTGTATAGGGTAGCGCAAATAACGCGATGGCCGGAGATGATGCCACGTGTAGAATGTTTTAGGGATGACGCATGGCCTTTTTTCGGCAAACAATGTTAGGCTCACGATCAATAAACTTTAGACTCGATTTGAATTTTCATTTTAAAATTTCTTTATGATAAGTTTGGGAACATGGATTTGGATTTCAAATTTGGATTTGGCTTAAATTCCATGTTTAGGAAACTTAAGCATTTTGAATTTGGATTTGAATCAAATTCTTTACATTCAAAACAAAACTTAATTTGAAATTCATGCACTTTCCCTTGTCATTTGAAATTCATGGTTTCAAATTTTGGAATTGAAATGCATGAATTGAAATGAAATACTAGTTGCCAAACACTACCTTATATTATTTATTTTTTTATTAAAATTTACAAATAGTGAATTTGTGAATTTTGTGATCATTCTGTTTGTGAATCAAACATTTTTCTTTTTTTGGTACGTTATTTTCGTTTTCAACATATATATGAAGGATTGAGTATTTTTTCAGTTTTGGTTATAATTAATAAACTTTAATCGTTAAATAATTAAATTAGTATTTGATATTAATATAAAAGTAATTTTATTAGATCTATTAATATATGACTTTCTGTATACATTGAAAAATTAATGAATATGGACAAAAGATATGGTAATATTATTTAGTTTTAAATGTTTTTAAAAAAGTCACAATAGATAATTTATATATCTGATTGTTGGTTGTAGTCGTTATTAATAAGTTTTTATGTATTGTTTTATGATTATGTAATAATGTTATTTCAATTTGGTTTATTTAAATACTTTTAAAGTTTTCCAATAATCTAAAATTATTTGTGACTATATGAGTTGGTTAAATTCAAATACGAAATAGATGTAGATTCTATTATTTTGAATTGTAATTTTAGAGTTGGATGTTGAAAAAATTTAGGAGTTACAAGAAGTTGGAAAATATTGAAAGAATTTAAATGTTAAAAAGCCACTAATTAAATGATCACACAAACAAATATAAAAAAATCTAATTTTAGGTAAAAAAAAGAATTCATTATTGTTTTTCCAACCCAAATAACAGAGGTGTTATATCTTTTTTAGTAGCTTTAATACTCAATGCAGTACCTTTGCAATTTTACAATATTAAGATCTAATTAATATATTTAAATATCACACTCTCCAAAATGAAAATAATTTTATATCATTTGAATTTTAGAGACATGACTCTGAGCTTTTGATATTTTCCTCAGTAACTACGCACTTGTCATTATCAACCATCCCCCCTCTAACTAGTGATGGACCTGTTTGTGAATAGCGTTAAAGATTAGTTTTTATGTTTTGGAAAAGCCATCTACGAACAGTATTTAGCGTTAGCGTTTTCATAGTTAACCTGTACCATTAAAATTTTATCCAAAACTCTAACGCTAATCGAAAACGTTACTTTCAGACATGTCCGATATCATTACAAATTTTCGTAATAAAATCTTTTGCTTTAAATTTAGAACGCATTTCGTTTCTTTTTTCAAATTTTAGCTTCTATTTTATACGGAGCAAAAATAACCCTAGGTAACAAAGAGGTAACAAATGTGGCCTTGAATAAAAAATACTCCGTAACACGAGGTAACAAAGAGTTCCACACAAATGTTCCCCTCACTTTTTGAGACTCTTTGTATCAACTCTGAATGGTCACGACTCACGAATATGTTTTTAGTAGAATAGGGTTTGCTACCGAGAAAGTTATGGCGGCGCAGCTTATTGCTCGCTTACCACCAGTCTACCACCTTGATTTGGGGAGGTTTATTTATTTTTTTCACTTTGTTAGCTATTGACTCGGTCAACAATGGGTCTATACCCATCATACTAAGATAATCAAGCGTTTATTTTCATAATCACGTTATGAGATGGTGATGATAAGAAGATTATTACGGAGTACGAACCATTAGTTTAATTTTGTGTAACAAGCACCAAAGAAAAATAACCGAGTCACGTTGTACATGATTTTTTTAAAAAAAAAATAAAGTAAAAATTAGAAGTCACACACACCGACGGGTAAGAAAGTCAAAGGTCCAAATAAAGTTTGTCATGTGAACAAAATCAGTTACGCATAGTAATGTTCACGCGTGTGTGGTACAAACCCCAACGGCAATACCAAACCAAACAATACTCTGTCTTGGGTACGACGTACGTATCCGTAACCCAAATCCCATCTTACCTTATTTATTGCACTCCCCGCACCCTCACTTCTCTAATTACAGTCTGTCACTAAATTTTGATTAAAGTCTAATTTATTTTTCTGTAGTGATCGTCCAATCGGGTCTGGGGGGTCTCGGGGTTGGGGCTTATCCTTTTCTAATTACAGCCTACTCTTTTGGAGGGAAAAAGTCAGGAGTAAAATGAAAAAATTGAAGAAATTAGAAAAATTAAAAAGAACAATAAAAATCCAGATGAAATTAAAAAAAAATAAAAGAAACTTGAACTAACTAGTAAAATAAGAAAAACCTTCAAAAATTTATTTAAGCGTAGTTTACATAGTACATTGTCCAACAAAAAAAGTCAAATCAAAATTCTAAAACTAGACTGCTTGACAATCGATCAAATAAATAAAAAATAAAAATTTAAAAATAATGTTTCAATAGATATTTGTCTAGAGAAAAAATGAAATGCAAATATGATGGAAAGTAAAGTATAATTTTCTAGAAGATAAGTCAGATTATTAGTCATTAATATAAGACAAATAAATACACAAGTTAAGAAAATAGTGAAAGGGCATACACCCCTCAAAACAAGAGGTGGAAAAAATATTTTATTTTGTCAAATAATCGATGAAAGCGTATAAATAAACAAGAGATTACCACAGTGGCGTACTGGCGGCGTGAAAGAAAGTGCCGCCGCAGTCCGTACACGTGAAGTTGGGAGGGGAAAAACAGGGTTTCCTGCAGTTTTCCGGGGGAAGGAAAGAACTCCGTAACGGAATGGCATTTCTTTGCTTCTATTTAATTTTCTGTCTCATATTCAATCTGTAAACAAAAATTCATTTAAATTCATTTCAATGTCCACATGAATAAATTAACTATAACGTACCTCTCAAAATTTTGTGGGATGTTCATTCGGATTTGATTGTGCCTTGATTATTTTGAATCACTATATTGAAAAAAAGTAATGCTAGAGTCACAAAAAGCAAGTTTGTGAACTATTTATTTGTAACTTAAATAATAAATTGCTACTCCTTAGTCCTTACGTCCTTAAAAATTGTTATATTTTGAGTTTTTGATCAAATTGTAGCATTTTTTGATCAAAAATTAAATATATTTTAAAATACTTAAATATTATAAAGAATTGATATTTTAAAACTATATTTTAAAATAAATATAATTTTACTAAGTTTGTATTTGGATGGGGTGAATTCAGTGGCGGATCCAAAAATTGAAGTAGATGGGGGCATCATTGATCGGTAGTCTAGAAATATTTATTAAATGTAAAATATTTTTTAATATGTAAAGTGAAATTTTATTTTATAAACAATTAATTTTATACAAAAAAATACTCTTTACTAAAAACATTAAACAAAAAATTTAAACTTGACCAAATTAGATAAGATCACATTAATTTTTTGTTGGGGGCATATCTATATAAAATTTTAAAAAATGATATTTTTAATCTTATCACAAGAAATTAGTTGGGGGCATTTGCCCCCTACTCATCCTTAGTGGATCCGCCCCTGGGTGAAGTGAAATTAGAGGGAAAGAAAGGGCTTGAAAAGGACACAATCCTAAAAAAAAATTCCTTTGTTTGCAAGAGAAAATGGAGAGGGAAAGGAAAATGACTCCCACCCCAAGTTAAAAAAAATTCTCCTCAATGGAGAGAAAATTATGGAAATGACACTTTTACCCTTTATTACATTCACTTTTAAAAATATAGATATATAATAAAGGTGAAATTATTATTTTTTATTTTAACATATTTTTTTCTCTTACTTTTTCTCTCCATTTTGTACATATCAAAACAACATTCATTTTCTTTTCATTTTCTCTCCTTTTTATCATCTCTTCCTTTTCTTTCCACCCACTTTCTCTCCTTCCATTTTCTCTCTTTATCCAAACAATGTCTAAATTTACCTTATAACTAAATACCTTTTTAAAATTCGTGGTCAAAATGTATCACAGTTTGACAAAAAAAGTTAAATTATGGTAATTTTTTAAGAATGAAGAGAGTACAACATTTTAATATAGTCAATATCATGAAAAATATTATTTCATCCGTGTCAAAATGATTTATTTCTTTATTATTACATGCCCTCGATAATTTTGTTTGTTTACATATTTCCATTGATGATTTAATAAAATAAATTTAATTTGTAACTTCTTGCTTTGTAAAACTTTTTGTGTATTTTTAAATGATAATTTTTATTTTTGATTTCAATACCAATTTGTAAATAAAATAATTTTAAAAATCATGAGATTTTAAACATTGGTCGAAATAAATAATTCATTTTGGAATCGAGGGAGTATTAATTTGAGATCCACATATTATTGATGGGTGTATTCCACCCACGACCGGTCAAAAGAGAAGACCAATTAGTTGACCGGTCAATCTAGAAAGTTTTGGAAGGGAAACTTAAATCGTCAGCAAATCGATATGTGATCGGCCCAAAGATGACCGGTATACTTCACGAAAAAGTATACCGGTCAAACTACGTTGTCACCCTATTTTTCCCTAACTTCGATGATTTCATCCCACGGAGATTACCCGGTGTAGTTTCTAGGGTTGGAAAGTGTCGGCAGAAGAGAATCTAAGAGGGCTTGGCGTGTAGCGACCCATGTCAGTAGAGGACAACTGGAGATGCTGAAGAATCCATCCAAGGCACTACTCGACAAAGGGAATAATCCCCCTCACAAGGCGACAAGGCAGCTCGAGGACGAAACCAGTCACCTCGCACCACATCAGCAGCATGCCCCCACGTGGGCGCACGTGGTCTTATCCCCCATAGCCTAGTATAAATACTCATGTAAACCTAAGAAAGGTGGATCCGAATTCATTCTCTCTAAACTCCCTTGTAAAAGCACCCGTGCATTCTCCGTTATAATATAAATTGGGCTACAGGTGTTCCACCTAAAGTCCTACCGGTCAATCTGCGTGTTTTTACCTTCCTCACTTTACCGAATCAAGCAAACTATTCTAGACCCGGTCTAGTATAGTTTGACCGGTCAAGTAATTTACACCATCATTTTTGGCGCCGACCGTGGGACCGTTGAGGTTTCTTCTCTTCTAAACACAAACCTACCCACAAAAACACCACTCAAAATGTCTTCCAGTCAGCAAATCAACGCTACTTCCACTCAGGTGCCAGCCACCAATGAGGGCACCACCAGTATCCCTGCGGTTGCTACCATACCGGTCATTTCGGCCCCAGTGTTGCCTTTGGGTCTGAGCTCTGTCCCGACGCCTAGCGTGATCAGCCCGTTCACGACCCCTCCGCTGGACCAAGGGTCACGTTCCCACCAAGCATGACTCAGTTCATGAATGACCCAGCCAACCTACAAGCCATCCAGGGCTTTGGTCAGGTCATGGCCATGTGCCAACAGAACGGGGGGATGCCTTTTCTCCCTGGTATGTTCCCGTTCGCTCTTCCAGGCGCGGGAACCATGCCCCTACAAGCTCCGATGGCGGTGACGTCGTTCCAGACACCGATGCCGCAGCCATCACCTTTCCAGCCGCAGCTGGTCAGCACTATAGCTCCTATCAACTTGACTGGCGCGCTTAACGCTGCAGGGCCGTCGCATCCCCCGCAAGGTACGAATCCGCAGATCACTCCTCCGGAAAACCCTACCGGTCAATACGGAAGAATGCCAAGAAATTCGGAAAGCACCGGTCATTCCTCCGGAAAACCCTACCGGTCAAACAGGGCGGCAGTGGTCGGGCACCTATTGTTCGTACCACAGGTCAGATTCCCATAACACCTCTGAATGCAAGAGTGTTAAGGGAGTAATCCGGCAGATGATAGACAATGGAGAACTGGGCAAGGATTACTTGCAGAAAGCCCAGGAGAAGAGCCATCAATGGGTCAGACCAGCAACCCAGGGGAATGACCGGGACAATGACCGACGGAGGAACAACCGGCAGAGGGAGCAGCAGCCGGCCGTTGAAAAAGAACACATAGGCATGATCTTCAGCGGACCTGAGGGTGGAGATTTAGCCGTGCAACGGAAGAACTGGGTCCGGAGCATTTACGTTGGTGAGGTGAGCGCTGAACCACCCAGGCATAAGCATACTAGGAGGGAGCCGATCGTCTTTACTGACCGGGATCTCCCTCCTACCGGTGAAGATCACAATGATCCATTGGTCATCACCATGGACATAAATGGGGTGGATGTCGCCCGGGTACTTGTTGACACCGGCAGTAGTGTCAACATCTTATACCTGGAGACTTTCCAAAAACTCAGGTTGTGTCAGACACAACTTGAACCCCTCAAAACCCCTCTCTCAGGCTTCACGGGGGACACCGTTGAAGCTGAAGGATCCATAGTTCTACCGGTCAAACTAGGATTAGGCGAGAAGACCGTGTGGAAGAAGATGCGGTTCATCGTTGTGGACATTAAATGCGTCCACAACGCAATTCTTGGAAGGCCAGGCATCAATAAAGTCGGGGCGGTGATTTCCATGCCTCATCTATGCATGAAGTTCCACACTCCAGGTGGTGTGGGTGAGGTGAAGGGTGACCAGAGGAATGCCCGGGAATGCTATGCCCGGGGAGTCAAGAAGATGACCAAGGGGGTCAATGTCATCTCCCAAGAGATCACAAAGGGAGAGACCCGGGAGAGATTGGAGCTCGAGGCCGAGACGGTGGAAATCGAACTTCACCCAGGTGATTCTTCGAGGATGGTCAGAATTGGAGCAAATCTCCCCGAGGATCTCAAGGCAGAGATTACACGGGTCCTCCAAGAATACGCGGGCATATTCGCGTGGAGCGTGGCGGATATGCCCGGAATAGATCACTCTGTTATCTGCCACCGGTTGGCCGTGAGGGAAGGAAGTCGACCGGTATGTCAGAAGAAGCGGTACCTGGCCAGTGACCGGCGAGACTTCATCAAGAAGGAAGTGAAGGACCTCCTCTGTGTTGGTCACATCCGGGAAGTCAAATACCTGGATTGGCTGGCCAACGTTGTCCTTGCTCCCAAGGGCGACACGTGGAGAATGTGTGTGGATTATACGGACTTGAACAAGGCTTGTCCGATGGATTCATACCCCCTTCCCAGTCCAGATCAAATGGTGGACGAAACTGCAGGGTGCGAACTCCTAAGTTTCATGGACGCCTTCAAGGGCTACCACCAAATCTACATAGCCAAGGAAGATGAAGAGAAGACGTCATTCCTCACACCCGAAGGAACCTACTGCTACCGGGTAATGGCGTTTGGCTTGAAGAACTCTGGAGCAACCTACCAACGCATGGTGAACAAACTCTTAAGCCCCTACTGGGAAAGACCATGGAAGCATACGTCGACGACATACTGATCAAGAGCCAGGTATCTCTCAACCACCCGGCTGATATGCGAGCCACGTTCGATATCATGGCAAAATACAACCTCCGGCTGAATCCTAAGAAGTGCGTCTTCGCGGTTCACACCGGGAAGTTCCTGGGATTCATGGTGACCAAGAGAGGAATAGAGCCCAACCTAGAAAAAATCCGGGCCATCACTGAAATGCAAGCCCCTACCTCCGTTAGGGATGTCCAGAAGTTGACCGGTCGTCTAGCGGCCCTCAGCCGGTTCCTTTCCCGGTCAGCTAAGAGATCCCTGCCTTTCTTCAAAGTTCTGAAGAAGGCCAACACATTTGCATGGGACGAAGAATGCCACAGGGCATTTGAGGAGCTGAAAGAGTACCTAGCGTCGGATATTGTATTGTCTAAACCCAAACCGGGTGAAACTCTGTATCTGTACCTGGGAATTTCCCCAAATGCTGTAAGCTCCGTTTTAATAAGAGACGATGGGGCACAAAAGCCCATTTATTATGTGAGCAAAGCACTAAACGGAGCAGAAAGTAGATATACGGTGATGGAAAAGACAGCCTATGCGCTTTTCATCTCCGCAAAAAAGTTAACATCCTACTTCCAAGCTCACCCGGTGGAAGTCTTGACTGACCAACCGCTGGGTGCAATGTTGCGAAATTCAACATCCTCTGGGAGGATGGTGAAGTGGGCGATGATGTTAACTCAATTCAACATTGAGTACCGGCAATCAAGGGACATGCCCTTGCAGACTTTCTGGTAGAAATGACCAGTCTAACTCCAGACCTACCGGTCAACAAGCCCACTGAGCAATGGTGGGAGATGGCAGTTGATGGGGCATCCGGTCCTAGAGGATACGGGGGTGGTATCGTGTTCACCACCCTAGAAGGGTTCAAGATCTACCATGCAATCGTCTTCAACTTCAAGCTGACGAACAATGAGGCAGAATATGAAGCTCTGGCTGGAGGGCTCAGACTTGCCCAAGCCCTGAAAATCAGTCGGGTCAGTATCAAATCTGACTCTAGCCTGATTGTTGGGCAAGTGACCGGTAACATGGAAGCAAGGGAAGGACGCATTGCACAATATAAGGACCTTGTACTTGCCCTGTTGAAAGGCTTCGAAGAGTTCAAGATCGCCCAAATTCCCCAGGCGGATAACGCGGATGCAGACCTTCTCTCCAAGTTGACGCAGTATGCTCCCGAGCATGTTTCAAAACTTGCCCGGGTGTAAATCCTGGATCGAGCTAACATCGAAAAATTGGAAGTCGCCGCTATAACAGCCGGAAGTCAATCTGACCGGTCAAACTTGGTCGGGGCGGATGACCATTAGATGTACGATCTAATGGAATACTTGATGGATGGAAGCTTGCCAGAACAAGATGACCGGGCAAGAAAAGTGAAGCTCAAGGCACCCCGATTCCAGGTCCTTGATGGAAAACTGTATAAAAGGGCATTTGGGGGGCCACTCTTGAGATGTCTAACTAACCGGGAGGCTGAACGAGTCATAGCGGAGGTCCACGAAGGCGTATGCGCGGCGCATCAAATGTCCCGTACGCTTTCCCAGCGCATCATCTTATTGGGGTATTACTGGCCGACAATTGTCCAGGATTGTGAAAGGTATGTTCAGAAATGCAGGACATGCCAATTATTCTACAAGTATCCCGGTAGACCGGCAACCTACTATCACCCCGTATCGAATGTCATCCCATTCGCTAGGTTCGGGGTTGATATCATTGGAGCGTTCCCAATCGCCCAAGGAGGGAAGAAGTTCGTAATCGTGGCCATCGATTACTTCACCAAATGGATCGAAGCCGAAGCGTTGGCCAACATCACCACGCAGCAATGCAAGAAATTCATTTGGAAGAACATCGTCACGAGGTTTGGAGCGCCCATGAACCTCATCACCGACAACGGCCCACAATTCCGAAATCCGAGATTCACCGAATACTTGGAGGGTTTCGGAATCAAGCACAATCGCTCCTCGGTAGCGTACCCCCAAGGGAATGGCCAAATCGAAAACGCCAACAGAACGATTGTGGATGGTCTAAAGAAACGGCTGGGGGAAGCAGGAAACAAGTGGCTGGAAGAGCTCCCACACATCGTATGGGCATTCCGAGTAACACCCAGGAGGGCTCACGGGGAAACTCCATTCTCCCTAACCTATGGGTGTGAAGCAAGGCTGCCCATCGAAGCTGAATTCCCAACGTTCCGGGAATTAAATTATCAACCCCAATAGAATGAAGAGGACCATCTAGCCGAGCTCAACTTGGTCGAGGAACGAAGAATGGCCGCGGAGGTTAAAATGAGTACATACCAACAAGTTGTGAAGAAGTACCATGACAACAAGGTTGGGCCGCGGTACTTCCAAGTTGGGGATGAAGTCCTACGAAGAAGAGAATCAAGTAGACCCGGCGATGGAGGAAAGCTGGCAAAAAACTGGGAAGGCCCATACAGGGTTAGAGCCATCATTCGCCCAGGAACCTACCGGTTAGAAACTTTAGATGGTGTACCGATAGAAAGAACTTAGAATTCCCACCATCTTCGCAAGTTCTACAAATGATTGTAATACTAGGCGAGGCCTAACTACATTATAAATCAAAATGATGTTCAATACTCTACTTGGTAGCGGCGGAATTGATAGGTCGAACCTATCCTAGGAGGGCTTTCCGGGTGGATCAAATCCATTTGGATAAGCCAACTGAGACACAGGCCCGGACCTGGCACGCTGGTTACTACACCGGTCTTGCTCAGTATAATAGAAAAAATATTAAAACCCGGAAGAGGGGCCCGGAAGAGGGTATGCCTGCAAGAGGGCTGGACCTAGAAGAAGGTTCGAACCGTACTTACACGGGCCCATGAGGTTTGACCGGTATCGGGAAATCAGCCAGCACCGTCAAACTGAGTGGGGACTAAAAGATGCCCATTAAAAGAAATAGAAGGGGATCGTCCACCGTGGCGCATCCTGTTTCCCCCTTCTCAGGGAATACTTGGACGGGGGAGTGAGCTAAGGCTTTCCCGGGATAGTAGAAATTAAAGGGCCATTAAAAGACTTAATCACCCGGAAGAGGGGGCCCTGGAAGAAGGGTGCATTTGGACCTTGGAGAGGGTTCGAAACCATTCGACATGGTTAAATCTCCAGTATTCTTACCGGTTAAGGATACTTCAAGAATTACTAGGTTACAGGTGTTTCCATCTACAACCTACCGGTCAAAAAAAAAAAGAATACCCCGGTCAGGTATGGGCGCAACAGAACTTTGAAAGTTCTACAAGGCAAGGCAGTTGACTGGTCAGACCATGGAGTGGAACCTACCGGTCAAACTGTACTCTATCGAAGAATTCGTGAAGCTATCTAAAAAAATGAAGTTCAGCCGGTTTACTCTAGTTCAACCGGGTTGGACCTAGCGTATTCAAAAACAAGCCAAGAAAGCGAAAATTGAAGTTTGACCGGTCAAAGTTACTCGGGCTGATGCTTGAGATAAAGTGATCAGAGAGAACTTTGGAGTTCTGCCGGTCGGAAACAATTGAAGTGGCCTGATTTATTTACCGGTCGGAATTTCTATGATGATATTTTAAGAAGTAAGAGCAAAGTATTAATCAACAAACAGGCAGATATGGAAGATCAACCGGTATGGAAATTAAACATGGCATTCAAGTGAAATAAAAATGTTAAATGTTTACAGACACACCGGGCATACCCGGGGAAATTGATAAGGTTTCAAGTTTACAAGACAACCGGTCCGAACCGGGGAGATCCTAATCTAGGGGGAAGGGGGGAGTTGGCTCTTCCTCTGGGATAGGAGCCAGGCCGTAGGAAGCCGCAGTGAAGGCCGGGTCTCTCTTCAGGAGGATCCGGTGGGAGGTTGCCCGGTCTTTCTTCTGGCCGCTTTTGAATCCGAAGGACCCAATCGCGGTTATCATCTTCTTTCCTTCACGCTCCCGGTACAGAAGCCTGAAGGATTCCATGGTAGCTTCTGGGCTCGCCGTCATCACCCGGGCAGCTTCGGCCTTATTTTCCTCAACCCAGGCAGCTGCGTGCCCGGGGAAGTTTTCTTCCTTCTCCGCCATCTCCCTTTTGGTTTCAGAGACTTCATCCATGAGCCGGCCATTCTCCTCCTTCAGCTGGGAGATCTCGGTCTTCATTGCCCCGGCCAGCCTAGACAGCCTGATCAACTCATCAGCCTGGCTCTTCAGGATAAGGACCATCTCTTCTTTCTCCTTCTTCAGCCGGTCGACTTCGGAAGGGGAACTCATCCCCAACCGGTCCACTGTATGCGGCCCAATCTCCCCCGCCTGTACAAGAAAGAAATAGCCCGGTAAGTTTCTCGACAAAGAAAAAAGAAGATCAAGACCGGGATAGCAGCAGGACTTACCTCCTTCAGCCTCAGCCCCAGATTGATGAAGGCCTCTTCGATGGTCTGGTCGGCCGGCTCAGGATCCAACCTTGCCCTCTTCTTGGCGTAAGAAGGGTGCGTGGTGGCCACCTTCTTCGTCCGTCGACCGGCCTTTTCCTTTTCCTTCCCCTTAGACCGGTTGTCTTGGGGCTCGTCTTCATCAAGGATTTCCACGGTCTCTGGATTAAATGGGAAGGTTTTGGCAGTGTTGGCTTGGGAGCCCCCGGTCTCTCCCGCTGGTTGGTCATCGGGGATGGCGAACTCCTCGAACTCCATATCTGCAAAAGAAGCTAAAATCGTTAAGTACAAGAAACGACACCGGTCAAAGCGCCAATCACA
>OOIL02003221.1:170174-210151 GCA_900332095.2 Cuscuta campestris
TGGGCCTGGGAGGTACCCTCACCACCCGACTCCACCCTCCAAACCCAGCTGCCTTAATGGAAGATCCTCCCGGTTAGAGGATCCCCGCGCATGAGGACCTCAGGATTCACTTCCAAGTCAGGGGAGGAAGCCGGTGCAGCGTACTCTTGGTCGAGGAGATGGTCGTTCCATTTCAGACCGGCCAAAGGAGTGACAAAGGGGGGAAACTGGATGAAAACAAATTTTTCCTTCCATCCCCGGTTACTCTGGGGGACTTCGGAAATGAACTTCCTACCGGTACGGGCTTTGAAGAATACAAAACCTTCGCAGCCAATCCCGCCCGGTAGGACTTCAAAACAAAAAAGGAAAAGACGCAAAGAGGGGACGATTTTCAGATGAGTACAGATATTTACAAAGGAATGGAGATACCGGTGGGCGTTAGGGGTTATTTGGCCGGGTAAAATCCTAAACGCATGGCATACTTCGGTTAAGAGGGGGCGAAAAGGAAAAACGATGCCCGCATCCAGTGATATGGTGTGGAACCCTATCCTATCCTCCCGGTGGGGTTCAACAATGTTGGGCCAGTTAGGTTCATACAAGAGGGTATACCCATCCGGGAGCCTCCTATGAATTTTATTCAAGGCGATTTTGGATACATGGGAAGGGATGTCAAGGATGTAGAAGGTGGGGAGCGGAAAGTAACCGGCAGCATGAAGCCGCTCCTCCCACGCATCCCGGGTTTCGTTTTCAGGGTCATAGGGACCCGGTTCGTCATCAACCGGGTCATCCCTCCCCATGAAAACTTCACCGGGCATTTGATTAACAGGTTGCGGGTCGGGAATAGAGGAGTTGGGAACCTGACCGGGTGTGGAGTCAGGAGAAGAAGACCCGGTCGAGGAAGATGAGTTGGAGTCCTCAGAGGAGCAGTCCTCTGAGGACGAAATCTTATCGCTAAAAGAAGACATGACCGGAAAAGAAAGTAGAGAAGGAAGGGGAAACTTACTTGACTCGGAGGGCTGGATAACAAAAGAGAAGGAACTTGACCGGTGAAAGCTCTGAGCCTTGATCGCGGAAAGTGAACAAAGAAAAGGGGTGGAGGCCTTTATATAGGAAGAGGAGGGCTGAAAGGAGCGACGTGGCCTCTTCAGGTTGCGCCGCGTCAGGCGGCGCAATGATGACCCACTGGCAGGCGAAACGACGGGTCAGCAGCCGACTGATTGCAACAGTTGATGCGCGACACGTGGCAAAAATCAAAGTTTGAAATTCAAATTTCAAAAATTTTAGGTGGGAAGAGCCAAAATTTCAAAATTGGAGTCCTATTTCAGATTTTTTACTTCCCGCTCATGACAAATTGCATGACCGAGAAGTGGAGGGCTTATTGATGGGTGTATTCCACCCACGACCGGTCAAAGGAGAAGACCAATTAGTTGACCGGTCAATCTAGAAAGTTTTGGAAGGGAAACTTAAATTGTCAGCAAATCGATATGTGATCGGCCCAAAGATGACCGGTATACTTCACGAAAAAGTATACCGGTCAAACTACGTTGTCACCCTATTTTTCCCTAACTTCGATGATTTCATCCCACGGAGATTACCCGGTGTAGTTTCTAGGGTTGGAAAGTGTCGGCAGAAGATAATCTAAGAGGGCTTGGCGTGTAGCGACCCATGTCAGTAGAGGACAACTGGAGATGCTGAAGAATCCATCCAAGGCACTACTCGACAAAGGGAATAATCCCCCTCACAAGGCGACAAGGCAGCTCGAGGACGAAACCAGTCACCTCGCACCACATCAGCAGCATGCCCCCACGTGGGCGCACGTGGTCTTGTCCCCCATAGCCTAGTATAAATACTCATGTAAACCTAAGAAAGGTGGATCCGAATTCATTCTCTCTAAACTCCCTTGTAAAAGCACCCGTGCATTCTCCGTTATAATATAAATTGGGCTACAGGTGTTCCACCTAAAGTCCTACCGGTCAATCTGCGTGTTTTTACCTTCCTCACTTTACCGAATCAAGCAAACTATTCTAGACCCGGTCTAGTATAGTTTGACCGGTCAAGTAATTTACACCATCAATTATTATATATTCCATAAAATAATACTCCCTCCGTCCTTAATTAAACTTCCCTTTTCGTTTTTTCTTTGTCACCAAATAAACTTCTCTTTTCCCTTAAAAAACCTATTTTACCCCTTATTTTTCATACTCTACCTATCACATCATACCTTTTTACTAATAATCTACCTATCACATCTTACTTTTACACATCACATCAAGGGTATTTTTGGAAAGTCAACACAAAAATATCCCTCCCTTAAATCCTCAAAAAGTCAAAAATGGAAGTTTATTTAGGGACGGAGGGAGTATATCTTACTACCTCCGTCCCTGAGTATATGTCTAGTTTTAATTTTTTTCAGTCAACCGTTTTAAACCTTTGACATATAATTAAATTAAATATATATTCTATATTAATTAGATAATATAATTTTTGAAAGCATTTGATATAATAAATCTAATAAAACAATTTTTGTATCAATAAATAATATCATTTTTATTTAATTTAAATTCAAAGCTCACCAAATTTGACTGAAATAGTCAAAATTAGACATATTCTTATGGACAAATGTAGTATATTTTTATCAGTTTTTATTTTGTAGAGTTATTTTTTGTACATATTTTGTACAAATTTTTCTACATGATTTAGGATAAATGTTTTTTTTCTAAAATTTATGTCAAATTAAAAAAAATTGGAAGAGTAAAATATGCACTATACTTAGATAGTGAAAATTGCAATCTAATTTGATAAAGAAAGAGTGGTTGAAATTACGAAAAAGGAATAAACGGTTGGAGCGTTGCGGCCATAATGGATTTTTGTGTATTTTCAAATTAGAAAAATAAAAAAAAAGCGAAAGAAAAAGAAGACAGGCTGGACTGACAGGATTGCAGTAATGATTCGCCTTCCGATTCGGCGACCGAACTTGTCGTTTAGCGCGCCAGCTCATCCCCTCCCTCCGTTTGTTTTTGGGGGTTTTCAACAATTTAACTAAGGGCTCAAGTGCAATAAAAGTAATACTGTACGGATGAACTGTATCATTAATTAAAACAAAAACGGAAACAGAAGAGATAAATAAATATCAACTGAATCGCAGAATGCTCTCCAGCCTGTCCTTCACTTTCTTTACTTTCCTCCGTCTCCAATTTAATTATAAATTGCGGATTACAGATTAAAATTTTTTATTTTTTAAAATTATTTTATTTATAAATTGGTATATCAATAAGATATAAAAATTACATATTAAAAAATTACATCAAAAGTTCTATAAAAAAAGAGGTGACAAGAATATTTTATTTTATCAAATACTTAATGAAATCGCGTAAATAAACAAAAGTTATCGAAAAGAGAAAAAAAAATTGTAATCTATTTAGGGACGGAGGAAATATAAAATTACACTTTACTCCCTCCAACCCATTCCTCATCCGTCTTCATAATTCACGAAACAAATATTTAGTATTGGTTTTAAGATTAAGATTAGAAAATTAATATAGTATTGGTATTAGAGGAATAGGATAAGAAAATGAGGATTAGGGATATTTGGATTAGAATTGACATTAAGGACCTGTTTGGGAATAACGTTAGCGTTTTCAAAAAGCTATCTACGGGCAGCGTTTAGCGTTAGCATTTTCAAATTAATCTACACCGTTAAAATTTAATCCAAAACGCTGACGCTAATCGCTAACGCTATTCCCAAACATGCCCTAAGATTAGAATTAAAATTATCATTAGCAATAGATACATTGGTTTGAGTGAAATATGTCTTTTTTTCACATTAGCTTTTAACTCCAGTAACACTTGTGACAAGGTCTAAATTTTGGGCGTGGAGCTTGGTGCACGGAATCACCACTCAATTCATGAAAAAGTTTAGTCTGATTCTGTTACGATGCCAAGAGATAATTCTCAAAGAGACGGAGTATATAAAAAGCAAACTCTAAATTGCAAGAACATGACATTTGACGAAGTTTATGTGCGACATGTGGCGGAGCTGAATTATCACTTTTTGATAAGTAGTATGTGACCTGACAAACGAGAAGTCAAGAAACTTTGTTCCTAAAAAAATTAAAGAGAAAAAAATCTGATTTTCAAAAGAATTAAATATTTAATTCCTTTTTCTAATTAAATAATCGAAAATACATATCTAAAAACGAGAACAAAATATATATGAAACCAGACTGGCATGAGAGTTTTGTCCCAATCGGTACTTAATTCGGTACTTAGTTTTAGTCCCTATCCCATCGCCAATATGACTACGAGCCTTTCCTTTGGTAATGTCTTGGGCGTCCAAAATACTCTTCCAACAGTGACTAGGAGTCCAGCCTTTTTGAGCTTCAAGGAGCGAAGAATTAGTTAAATATCTAGCTTTGAAAACCCTTAAAACAAGGGAGTCTCGTTTGGTTTGAAACCTCCAACCCTGTTTACCCAGTATGGCTATATTAAACGTTGTACTCCCTCCGTTTTCAAAAACTCTTCCTCTTTCATTTTTTTTACTTTCAACAAAACACTTTCACTTTCTATTAAAAAACCACTTTTACCCTTACTTTTTCATACCCTACCTATCACATCATACTTTTTCTCTAATACTCAATCCATCACAACTTACTTTTACCCATCATATCAAGGGCAAAATTGGAAGTCAACTACAATTTAACACTTCCTTATTTTTACACAAAGTCAAAATATGAACACTTTTAAAAAACGGAGGGAGTAATTTGTATTTTTATTACTATGCCAATTTATAAAAAAATTAATTAAAAACAATATGATTTTTCACGACGTTCAAAACAAGAAGAATAATTTAGGATTGAAAGAGTATTTTTCCAACTTAAAAAAAGTTAAAACATTAGTATGAATAAAAAAAGTTCATGTTAGAAATTAACAACTCCCAACGGAATGAAAGATAGCTGATAAACATTTGTAAATTTTATGAGTTTATTATAATTATTTCCTGTGAATATATAATTTCAATAATGTTATCCTCGATTGTGTCAACTATAATTATTTTATGATATTTTTGAAAAAAAGGAATGGTACTACGCCCATATGTTTGCTCGGTGAAAAAAAGGAATGGTACTCCTCTTGCAATTAGAGTGAGGTTGTTGGAAAGAAAAAATGTGCTCTTAAAAGAGAACATCTCTAATGTGGAACACCTCGGTGGTTTGGAAATTATATAGCCTATATCCCTTCTGACTAAAAGGATAATCAACAAGAACACTTTTAATTTTTTTGTTGTCAAACTTGTCCTTTATATGATGGTTTGCTATAAAGCATCGACACTACTCTTAGCTCATCATATGTTGGTCCTTTGTTGTAAAAGTAGCTCAATGGGGGTCATCTAATTCAATCTTTCTACGGGGAAGATTATTGATAATGTGTGTTGCAATTAGTACACACTCCCTAAAACACCTTGGGAAAATGAGCATTAACTTTGATAGCTCTTGCTGTGTTCAAGAGATGTATGTGCTTCCTCTCCACAACTCCATTTTATTGTGAAATTTTGACCATGGACCTTTGATGAATGATACCTTTTCTTTCAAAAACTTTAGCACAAGTAGAAATCAAAAATTTTCTCCCATTATCAAATCTAACACACTGAACTTTCTTCTGAAACTATGTTTCTATCATTTCTAAGAAGTTAGAAATGATTATTTTAACTTGTTCTTTATTATGAAGTAGTTGTGTCCAAGTTTCCCTTGTGTAATTATCTACTATTGTGAGAAAAATCTTCTCACGGTAATGGTTGGTCTTATTGTGGGGGGCCCACAAATCAATATGAATGAGTTGGAAAAGAACACTAGTAAAAGAAGTGCTATGTAAAAATGTAAGTCTATTAAAATCTGTAAACATGCAAATATCATAATGGAACTTGTGATGAACATCAACATTACATTTAGATATCTTTTTCATTTTAGACATAAAAGTATGACCTAATCTAGCATGCATCAGTTCAAATGTACAAGTATTAGCAGTTATTCCATACCTCCTTTTAGACCTAGTTTTTTCCTTGTGCTCTATCGTGAACTTGTATAACCCATGACTTCTAGGAACAGTTGCCATAATTTGTTTAGTTGAAGGATCCTGAAACATGTATTTATCAGGTAGAAACACAACACTAACCTTCTTGGTATCAATCACTTTGCGCACTGAGATTAGACTAAATGGGAAGTCAGGCACATATAAGACATCCATGAAGACCAGATTTAATGACAAAACACTTTTTCTATTTTATTCACAATTGTGTGGGTACCCTCAGGTAATGTTATTATTATGAGATTTAGAAGAGTATGCACATCCCATGGTATATTTTCAAAAGAAGTCATGAAAGCTTCAGTATCCGCAATTCAATCAACTATATGTTTCTAATTCCCACACAACACATTTCAGCAACATAAGAATTTAGCACAATAGAAGTTATAGAACAAGATTTATCTGCAAGATGGGCATAGGCATTCAGAGAAGCACTTTTTGAAAGAGTGGAAGCTTTATTAGACATCATCATCATCTCTTGAGCTACATGTTGAATAAACATGGACTTATTTTGAAAATTGTGTCCCTCTCCCTTTTGGCCACGTTCATCCTCCAAATGTGTGTCACATTGCAAATCTTGAGGTTGTGCTGTGGTGTGTGCTGCAAACTTGGCTCCTCCATGTGAGTTTAGTCCTTTCTTAGCTTTTGGACCTTTAAACTAGTTAGGATATTGAACCAACTTGAAGCAATGATTCTTGAAGTGGCTTGATTCCTTACAGTATTCACACACCTTGTTTCTCCTTGGATCTATCATGTTGTATCCATTTTGTCTTTGTCCATTCCCTTTTCCAACATAAAGAGCCATATTGTGGGAGTCATTTTTGTCAGTACCAGTATATGCTGCTAATTTAGATCCAAGCATTTGAATTTCATTAAATTCTTTTGTCGTTCAACTTGTTAAACCAAGATGCATGCCTTGCTGGCTGTCGACAAGAGTTCCGTGATCATTATCTGGACCCAAATGGTAGGCCATCAAAAGTTTGAGTATCCTTCGTTTTTGCTCAGGTTCTGCCAATTTCTGCTTGGCGTCACATGTGCATCCATTACATTCGCACACTGCAAGATCAGTGACATTTGTTAACTCATCCCAAAGTATCTTCAGTTTGGTGAAATACGCATTAACAGAAACATTGTTCTATTTGATTCCAACAATCTTCTTCTCGATATGATAGATTAAAGGTCCATTGCTTTCACCAAATCTCTCCTCCAACTCGTTCCATAACTCTTCGATGAAGTTACGTACAAAAAAGCTTCAACTAGATCAAATTGCATTGAATTTAAGATCCGGCTGAAAACCATGTTGTAGCAGCATTCCCACTGTGCATAATTTGGTGCATCGAAATCTTGTTTTTTGCACTTTCCATTGATGAAATTTATCTTTATCTTGGAAATCAAGGAGTCAAGGAGATCTTGATCGATTGACTCCATAGAATGAAATTTATTCCCTTCAGCTTTGTTGTTGTGAGAATCATTTCGGATGATCATAATTGTACAAGAATAGAGAATACTAATCGTGTCGTTAAGATTGCTCTTCATTGTTTGCCATCGCTTGCCACTCACCTATTCGTCAAATTGTCACAAGGAGCTCTGATACCATAAAAAATTCTTGTTAGCGTGAAGAAGATGAAAGGAGATCCATGAATAATGAAAATGAAAACTAGAACTTCTCATTATGTAATGATCCACCATAGAGTAGTTATAGAAAGAGTGGTTGAGATATAACCAACTCAAACAAACAAAACAAACATAATCACTATAATAATAGTAATGCTAGAGTCACAAATAACTTGACACAAACTACATAAATTTACTATTTTTGTATTTATTTTTTTATTTTTAAATTATTTAAAATCATTTTATTCACTTAGGAAAGTTCACAAGTAATAAGTTTGTATAGTTTGTGTCCAAGTTATTATTGACTCTGACATTATTGTTACAACAAACTCTAACGGAAAAAGTAAATCCAAATTCTCTACAAAGCGTAGTTTTAAAATATTAAATATTTTATACAATATATCCATGTACAGACAATGATATTAGTATTTAAAGTGCAAACAAAAAGAACGTAAAAAAATCAAATAGAAAATATTATGGTACGAATCCTTCCTATATATATGTAAAGTTGAGTGTGTTAGTTGTGGTGTTGACATATGGCATGCCACATGTGCATTAAATAATGAGGTGGATGCATTTTATTGGTTCATTAAGCTTCTCTTTTAAAAAGATCTTTTAATATATTTTATTCTATTATATTAAATGAATTTATTTTCAGCATTAAAAAAAACATTACTTTGATTATATTTTGTACTCCCTCCGTCCCCAATTTGATTACAAATTGCGGGTTACGGAGTAAAATTTCCTACTTTTTGAAATCATTTTATTTACAAATTGGTATATCAATAAGATAAAAAAATTACATATTAAAAAACTAGGTCAAAAGTTCTACAAAACAAGAGGTGACAAGAATATTTTATTTTATCAAATACTTAATGAAATCGCATAAACAAACAAAAGTTATCGAGAGGAGAGAAAAAAAAATTGTAATCTATTTAGGGACGGAGGGAGTATAAAACTTTAACATTTTCTAACAATTCTATAAGCATATGTTTCACCATTGTAAAATATACTCCGTATTTTAAATATACATATTGATTGTAAAATTTTAAAGAAAAGTATGTATAAGACTCTTTATTACTCCCTCCGTCCTATAATGATCTTCCCGATTCGCAAAACGAAGAAAAATCCCAAGTTTTTTCAATCTATTTTATTTAAATATTGGTATAGAAATAAAAAATAAAGCATACATATTTAAAAACTACACCAAAAGTTCAACAAAACAAGTGGTGACAAGAATATTTTATTTTATCATATGGGCCATGAAAAAACACAAATAAATATAAATTCCCGTGAAGTTGGAATAGTGCTCTGGGAAGATCATTATAGGACGGAGGGAATATTAATTTAAAGATGTCTTTCACAAAAATGAAAAAACATTTCACCTTCAAAGTTATTCTATTGTTTTTGGCATTTTTATGTTTTATTTAATGTAATATTTTTTTAAATAAAATAGTTATAGAATTTTTAGTGTATGTACATCAATATTTAAAGTATACTTTTTATTTAAAAAATATACTCCATATATCTTAGAGTTAAAAGATATTCATTTAAAATAAGAAAAAATATATTTATATAATGGGAAATTTACTTAAATAGCACTAAAACATAATGACTTTCCCTAAATAGCATCACATGTGTTTTTTCCCAATGTAGCACTTTTAGTCATTATGCATTAGTCATTATTCAAGTAAATATACGTCATCACTGGACATTATGGACATTATTAAGTGCTATTTAGGGAATAAAACAATTTAAGTGTTATTTAGAGAAATGACTTAAGTTTTAGTGTTATTTAGTGCAAATATTTCTTATAAAATACCAAAAACTTAGAATGTATATACGCGCGTGCGAAACATGAGGTTAACACTTAGAGCATGGGCAATGGCGTGGAGCGTGGAGCCTCCCATGCCTTGCTCATGCCTCAGTGCCACATCATCATAGAGGTCACTATTCCATGTGTGGATGGAGCATGGCACCTCTCTTTGCAAGTCACAAGCGTGGCAATCTTGCCCCTATTTTATTTTTTTTTTAATTTTTTTTCTTTTCCTTTTTTAAAGAAAATAATTTGTTAATTTTTTTGAGTAAGTAGTAATATTTTTATGATAAATAAAATAAGTATAATAATTTTTAATAATTAAAATATATCAAAAAATATAAAAAGATAATAAAAACAATGACTTGTCATTGTAAGATTTGACACTTCACTCATTTGCCACACGCTGTCTGGCTTTTTTTTTATTAAAATACTGCACGTCAGCGTGTGACATTCCATTCATTACTTGTCATTGCCCGTGCTCTTAAGACTAGTGGAATGGTAGATTGTGGAACGACCAACGCGGGGGCAACCGTGACAAAAAGGTGAGTTAGTTGGATTGGCTCAGATTTTCAGAATTTGGTCTCTTTTCTTTTTGAATTTTTTTCTACGTGTTTACACCAATTACCTACCCGAGCACTAAGTTGATTGATCACAAAAGTCAAATGATGCGGTTAGCTCGAGTTAGTTACTCTTTTTTTTTTTTATATACTCCCTCAATCTCTAAATATTTATCACATTTCAAAAAATAAGGTAAAATATCAAATTTGATATTTTCTCAATTTATTTCATTTAAATATTAGTATAAAAAATGAAATTTATATATTTAAAAACTACATGAAAATTTTTTCGAAATAAGAGGTTTCAAGAATATTTTATTTTATCAAATAATCAATAAAAATGTACAAATAAACTAAAATCCTCGTGGTGGCAAAAAAAAGAAAATGTGGCAAACATTTAGTGACGGAGAGAGTATATTAATAAGTCAATTACAATCTAGTAACTATTATAAATTTTTAATTTATTTAAGCATGTAGAGTTAGTACTTTTACGAAAGATCGAAACATATGATTCTCGCTTGAGAGCATCATAGTGGTGTCATTAGACGATAATGTCCTTGACTACTCTCTCTCTTTTTTATCATGTTCAAAATACTCAGGAAAATTAATAATAATTTATTTTTTTAAAAAATATGGTGGGTCAATTTTTTTTACTAAACTAATAGTAAAACTATTGTCGCATTGTTTGTTTCTTAATACTTTCTAAAAGTACGTAAAGACTTTTATGAGACTGTGATAGTATTAAGAAAGAGTAGTGAGAAAAAATGTTTATTTCATTATTTATTTGATAAAATAAAAATTTTCACTTTTTTATTTATTTTATAATAAACTACTCTCTCTGTCTCACAAGTAATTACGATATTCACTATTTCAAAATTACAACAACTTTTGTTTATTAATATATTTTTATTGATTATTTGATAAAATAAAATATTTTTATCATTTATAATTTTGTAAAACTTTTGATGTACTTTTTAAATATTTAGATTTTTTAATTCTATGTCAATCTTTACATAAACTAAATTGAAAAAAATTAAAAAGTTTATATGTTTTCTGCAATTTGTAAGATATTATGGGACAAATGAAGTATTATCAAGTTTTACTCCCTCCGTCCAATTCCAAAAGGCACTCTTACTACTTTGGTTCTCCGGTTAAAAGACACACTTAAATTTGACTTAACTAATTTATCTTTTCAAATACTCCCTCAGTTCCGTTCCAACGACAATTTTTGTAATTTTGAATCACTTTTACATTTTTTTTACTTTTCACTCACTTTTGCACTCTTTCTTCTCACTTTTTTAATCACCTTAACACCCCCTTCAACTATGGGTGCCCTCGTGGTTTAGAAAAGGAGCATTAAAATTCCTTCTACTTTCAAAAGTAATTTGTAAAACTCATGTGGTTTTTAAATAGTGCAAAGACGCCTCTCTTGCCTATTTTTAGGTAAAAAATGACAATTTTGCCTTTTATTTTTCTCTATCTTCAAATTTCACTTTTTATTTGCATTTTTGTTATACAAAAAATAAAATAAAATATGCGCCCTCTTTCTCAAATTAAAATTTTTCATTTATTTAATTTTCAAAAAAATAATTTTTTTTAGAAAATGTTACAAAAGAAAATGAAAAATTAAAAAATGAAATAAACTACACTTTTTCATTAAAAGTAAAAGTAAAATAAATAAAATAAAAAATTAGAGAACATATACTCACTTTATCTCTAATTTAAAATTCTAATTTTTTTTAAAAGTAAAATAGTTTTTTAAGAACATTAAAAAATGAAGAACAAAAAGATGAAAAAAAAAAATATGGAGTTAAAGAAAAGACCGATTTTTATATTTTTCTTTCTTTTCATTACCTTTTTCAATTACTATTTTTACTTTGTACATAATATTTTATTTTTCATTTTCTTTTGTAATATTCTCCAAAAAATCTTTTGTTGTCAAAAATACATTATGGAAAATTTTAATTTGAGATGTGAAGCAAATATTTTATATTATATATTTTTATAATAAAGGAAAATAAAATTGGAAAAATTCAAGATTAAGGAAAAGAAAGGGCATAAATGTTATTTTTGCTTTAAAAATAAATAAGGGGGCATGTGTGTTTTATTTAGAAACCATAGGGACTTTAAAAATAATTTTTAAAAATAGAGGAGGTTTTGATGCTCTTTATGTAATCCACGGAGGGCAATCATGCTATTAGCCCCCCTTACATACTCCTTGTGTGATAATTTTAATTGTATATTTTATTTTACATAGTATTATATATTATTGAAATTATTTTGAATTGGTGTTTTGGTACACACACACAGATATATATATATATATATATATATATATATATATATATATACACACATTTCAAAAATTAAAAAAATAAATTTTAATTTTGAATTTTCAAAAAAATATATCAGAAAATCAAAAGTAAAAAGCATTAAAAAGTTATATTTGAATAAGTTCTTTTGAATTATATGAAAATGAAATTTTTTGTCTATATATATATATATATATATATATATATATATATATATATATATATATATATATATATATATAGACACACATTAATATGTGGAGCATAAAATTTCATTTTCATATAATTCATAAGAACAAATTAAAATATAACTTTTTAATGCTTTTTAATTTTGATTTTCTCATATTTTTTTGAAAATTCAAAATTAAAATTTATTTTTTAAATTTTTGAATTTTTTTACTTTTATTTTTATTTTTTTCATATATTATAAAATATCTTTGAAGAAAAATGATTAAAATTTTTTTTTTCTAAAAGCCATGTTCAAAAGATACTTCTCTTGGCTTTTCGGATTTTGGCATTTCGGATCAATAAGCCAAGTGAAAAAACTATTAGCTTAACAATGATTTTAACGGTTCGAAAAGTTAAACAAGTCAAAGTCAGTTAAAGATGTCAAAAGCTATCCGAAAAGTGCTTTTCTTCCATTATGTGTATAATAAATTATTTTTGGTTGGCTCAGCCGATCTTCCAATCAGCCTGGCCCATTTTGGTTAAAAAATTGAATTTAAACAAACTAAGTCAAATTTGGATATTTTTT
Source organism: Cuscuta campestris (assembly GCA_900332095.2). Lineage (NCBI taxonomy): Eukaryota > Viridiplantae > Streptophyta > Magnoliopsida > Solanales > Convolvulaceae > Cuscuta > Cuscuta campestris. Next base: position 183,285 of record OOIL02003221.1, read on the forward strand.
TGTTCTATTTCAAATATATAATTCTCTAATTCCGAATCAAAGTCTAATAATGCATTTTTATGCTTTTTAAAAAAGTACAAGATGATTTTTTATCAAGGCAGAATAATTGTAAAATTATTTCAATTACTCTTATGTTATAATTTCGTGATGTTCTCGTTTGTGTTTCGTGAAACTAACATACGGAGTTTTTGTACTCTTTCTGTCCCTAAATGATTGTCATAGTCAAATTGTGGCATCATTTGACCACAAATTATATATAATTTAAAAGAATTAAATACTACAAAAATTTGGAAGATGCAAACATTGTTGGGAATGATATTCTCAACAAGTTTTAGCATTTTGAATAAAATTTTAATAGTGTAGACTAATTCTAAAAATATTAGCGCTAAAGACTACTGTCAGACCGTCTTTTGCAAAACGTTAACGTGACCTTTAAAGCTGATGCTAAAGAGAGGGGTAAATTCTCAGTCTGCAGAGGTCAAATAATGTACTCGTAAAAGTTTACTTACTGTAGTAAATCCCATGCTCCGCTGGCATTGAACGGACTGCAACGGTGCAAGTATGAATTCCATCCCACTCCGTTACAAACAAACATTAAGCAGAACACATTTATAATAAAAAAACCGCCCAACCTATTCATGTATCTGATTCCATTATTGAAATTAATCACACATTTAAAGTATTTAACCCAACCTAGTGGCTTTTTTATGTGTCCCACACATTCCTTTAATTTTAGAGGCACTTCAGTGGGGTTTGAAGATATGAAAGATATGAGTTATGAAATCTGATTGAAATGATATAATGAATTTTAAAATCGGAAATAAATTTATTTGAGAAGATTTTAAAATCGTGATTAAATTGGTGATAAGCGGGATAACCGGCAATATGAGTGGTTGGCGGTGATAATGATAGTCGGTGACGGGCAATGATCAATAGTTGAAAGACATATCAAATCCAATATTGACATATCCCAATTCGTGAGACATCAGAATCTTACATTTGAAAGATTAATGATATCTGAAAATATCGAATTCTAACTTTTTTAATTTCACCAAACATCTTAAAAGAATTCTGATATATATGGATATATCAAAAAACATATCTTGTTTGCGTGTAAAGGTACCGTTAAGAGTATATACAAAAAGTGTAAAGGCAGGTAAATTACTAAAACAAAAGTTTATAATTATAACCATGTGGTTATAATTTGTGCAAACGAGTATTCGTCACATAATCACTGTAAAATAATCCATACAAAAACAGTCGCATTTATTTTAAATCGACCAAATAGTACCTATATTCAATCTGGTCAAGCAAATCAACCCCTGCATCAAGTGTAAGTGCATTCCTCTAAATGACACAAATATCCTTTGTATCTCCTCAACTACCATTGTTAATTTCAAAAGTGTCCTCTATACATCTATCCACTATTCAAAATAATGATAATCCTTTTGTCTCAAATTATATTACGAAGTACTCCCTCCGTCCCAAAAAGTTTGTTACGTTTAGAAAAAATTACGTCCCGTAAAATACCACTTTTACCCCTTATTTTTTCATACCCTACCTATCACATCATACCTTTTTTCTAATAATCTACCCATCACATCCTACTTTTACCCATCACATCAAGGATATTTTTGGAAAGTCAATACCAAAATATCCCTCCCTTAATTTCCCAAAAAGTCAAACCGTCCCATTCTTTTTGGGACGGAGGGAGTATAATTTTCTATTTACGATCTAAAATCTTATACATTTTAAATTTTGGTATTTGAATAATTAATAGAATTTGAATGTTAAGAAACTACGTCGAAAAGTCTATAAAACAAGAGGTGACAAATTTTTTATACTTTTTTTAATCATTAATGAAAATACATAAAAATAAAAGTTATCAAAATGTATGTCCCAAAAAATTGTAATCAACTTGGGGACAGGATGCGTATAATCATTAGTCATTGGGATCAAATCCAGATTTACCTCCATATGTGTTTCAGAAGGTGGCGTATAGGAACCAAGGTTAATGTGCGTAAGCCAGATATATGAATAAAAAGGAAATAGTAGTCGTACTGATCTGATAAAAAAACTATGAATATCTCAACATATAACTTGCTTTAAATAAGAGCAAAAAATAATGAAAATATCAAAATAGACGTACACTTTTTTGTGGCCTGAATAAGAGTTTACACTACCACTGTCATAGTACCAACTCCCACTGCCACCAAGTTTCAACGTCAATCAACAAAATGCCATTGCCCGTCGCCAGTGTTGACCACTGTTGACTAGTGGTCCACCATCACATTGTCAAGCTTCAAATAAAGAAATAAAAGTATTGTGATGAAATTTTACTTATATACAAAAACATTATTTTTGAATTAAAAAAATATTACCCCAATTAAAAAATTACTTTTGTTGGAGGGAGAACTAAATCCATTAGATTCATTAGTAGACGACCTTATATATAGGGTTATAACAGAGTTTACAATTGAAACTCATAATACACTTAAAGGAGTAGTGTTTCTATAATTCTAAGGTCACACGTGAGTTGTAGTTTTTCTCACATTTTTCATTAGCCAATATGGGAATATTTATTTTTTCAAAGAGTCCAGTTCATCCATGACAATTATATACTACGGTCCGCATAATGAGTATGTACCTTAAGACCACATCAAAATTTTCATACATAAAGATCCTAATATATATCCCATCCGCCACAAAATTATTTACTCTTTAGTATTCAAAAATCATAAAAACTTTTGTTTAAATATGTATTTTCATTAATTATTTGATAAAATAAAATATTTTTGTTACCTCTCGTATTAGGCTCTATTAGCTCTCTATTTGATATTTCTTTTTGATCTCAATATATTCACTTTTGGTTAAAAAATTGATGTACTTTTTTAAATTTGCGAGTCTTATTTTTTTATATCAATTTTTAAATTAAATAGATTGAAAAATTTAAAATTTTAATTAATTTTGTTTAAAACGTAATTCATTCTGGAACGAAAAGAGTATTTTATCAAAATGGTATCACACAACTTATACTTCTTACGTCCTACAAAATATTTCATGTTTTGATTTTTGAGAGGAGAAACCCTAGTAAATTTGACCAAAGTGAAACAATGATATTTGAAACGAGTAATTCTCGAGAAATATCAAAATGAATAGAGTGTAGAAAATAATTTATATACTGTTGGATTTATAAAAAGTGTAGTTGCATTCATTTATCTCAAATTCAAATGTTTTATGAGACAATCAAGATCGATAAATTGAAAATTTTTACAAACGGAGGAAGTAGTATGTTTTAATAGTGACATTAACTTTATTCCTTTTTTATTAATGAAAAAATAATTCATCTTACTCTGTAAATAAATTCAAACCATACAACTTTTTTATGCACCTCAAGATTCAAATGGATAAAGTTTTGTTTTTGAAAAAAAAAACGTGTGAGGGAAGGAAAAAAAAAAAGAAAAAAGAGTTGTGTTGCATTTGTATGGATGTGTAAGTGAGTGCAGGAAGGAGAGATGTGATGTGACGCGTGTCCGTTCGCCAGCTGTATCCCATTCCCCGATCCAATTTTTCTCATTTAATTTTCTTTTAACCGCTTTGGCTTTTACAGGGAGTGCTACAGAATTAGGGTAACGCCGCGGTGGCCGTGACATAACGTCCTCTCTTTCCCACCACCTGCTTTACCGGTTACCCCCCCCACCCCACTATTTATACCTCCCTCTTCTCCCTTGATTTTTTTCTTGATTGTTTTTGAAAATTAAAATCATAACAAAAACTCAAAAAAAAAACCAATTCCCTTCATTCATTCTTTATTGTTTCCTTTTTTTGTTTTTATAATTAGTTGAAGGATCTATGTATTTGCGGTTTGATTGAATGATGATCGGAACAGAAATGGCGGCGGCGGCGAGTAATGGCGGCAGGAAGGATGTGGATCGGGTTAAAGGTCCGTGGAGTCCTGAGGAAGACGAACTTCTACAGCAGTTGGTTCAGAAGCACGGCCCCAGGAACTGGTCTCTCATCAGCAAAACCATCCCCGGCAGATCCGGCAAGTCTTGCCGCTTGCGGTGGTGCAACCAGCTGTCCCCCCAGGTGGAGCACCGCGCCTTCACTCCCGAGGAGGACGACACCATCATCCGGGCCCACGCCCGCTTCGGCAACAAGTGGGCCACCATCGCCCGCCTCCTCTCCGGCCGGACCGACAACGCCATCAAGAACCACTGGAACTCCACCCTCAAGAGGAAGTGCTCTTCCATGAGCGCCGATGAAGGGAATGATCTCGCCGACCGGATCCTCCAGCAGCCGCTGAAGAGATCGGTGAGTGCCGGGGCGGCGCTTCCCGTTTCCGGCCTTTACTTCAATCCCGGCAGCCCTTCCGGGTCGGATGTCAGTGATTCAAGTCTGCCGCCGGCCATGTCCCCATCCACTCATCATCATCATGTATTCAAGCCCATAGCCAGAACCGGCGGAGTATTACCACCGCAGGCGGTTGAGACTCCTCCGATTGACCCTCCTACATCCCTCAGCCTTTCGCTGCCAGGAATTGACTCGCCGGATGTCTCCCCTCGGTTGACAGAGTCAACCCACCCCAACACCTCAATTGCTCTGTTCCCGCCGGCGATTCAAGCGCCACCGCTCCCTCCCGTGCCGTTCCATCAGAAATCCCAAGAAAAATCCGATCTTGGAGGATCCCCGTTAATGGCTGCCCCAATTCAGTCGCCAAAGGAGACCCAAGACAGAGTCTTTGTGCCGTTTAGCCAGGAGTTGCTGGCGGTGATGCAAGACATGATCAAAGCAGAGGTCAGGAATTACATGATGGACGTGGAACAGAACCACCAGCAGCAGCAGCAGCGCTTCCAGCCGCCACAGCAGATGCAAAATCAACCGCCGCTGCAGCTGCAGAATGGGAACGTGCCTGCGATGTGCATGCAGCAAGTTGCCGCAGCCACCATGAACCGCCTGGGAGTTTATCGGTCGGAGTAATTAAGGCTGGGAAGGAAGGGATTAGAGAAAAAGAAACCATCTTTGTTTCGTTTCTCTCATGTTCTTTAGGTATGGTCCTACCATGGATATGGCCTAAAACAAAATAATCTTTGGGATTGTACAGGGAAAAAAAGTAGAGAAAAGAATCGAGTTGAGCTCATCACTCCATGGAAGGACATGTCCAAAAAAAAAAGTGAAAAGAAAAAGTTCAAAAACAAAAAAAAAAGAACAATGATCATGTCTTATTAGTCTTACCCAATGTTGGATAAAACTTCAAAAAAATTTGAACTTTAAAAAAAAATGTAGCAAAAACCCATGGTGATGAAAATGTGAATGTCGTGTGTTTATATTTTACCAGACTCACAAATTGGTGCTGGCCGTTTGAAGAATAGGACAGTTAGTAAAGCTTTCGTTGGGGGTAGGTCTGGGAAAAATGGCAAGTACACACGAGTTTCCCACACCTACAAATCCCAGCGTTACTCTCCCTCTTTTGCCACACATCACATATCTTTCTGATGTAACGTTTTAACTCCCTCCAATGGCTCTTTGAACCGTCCGTCCATCCCTAGACGGTTGTTCTATCTATCATATCAATGTAAGGATCATCTCTCATGTTGTGTATTCACAAATATTGTAATGGTACCTTTGTAATGCGGAATTAAGCAAATGTTTATCGTTGGGATAAATATCTTTAAAAAAGTGATGTAAATTTGTTGTACATTTTTAATATGCAAATAGTTTTGGTCCTCTATGCGATGAACATAATTTACTTGGTTCTCATGACATTAGGACCAATATCGTGAGATGATCGGGGGTCATACGGTGTTTCGTTCAAAAAAATTAATGATTCTTATCTTATAACTCTCCCCTAAAACCCTAACCCAGCTCGGCCTGAACTCACTTCCACCCTCTTCAATTTTGTTAACTTTGAAGTCAAATTAAACCTCACACCTTCCGCCCTTTCAATTGCACTCCCAAATTTTGTTAATTTTGAAGTAAAAATTTGACTCCAGAATCACTAAAATTTGTAGGGTACAATTGAAAGAGGTGGGGCCGTGGGGTAGGTTGGAGTTGAACCGGGGTAAAGTATTTACCAGGAGGTTAGAGGGCTAAGAATCGTCAAATTTCGAACAGGAATACCATAGGATCCTCGGTTCATAGCAATTTCATGGGAACCGTCTCCGTTGATGCATTAGTTTTTTTTCCCTGCTTTGCTGGATTAAGCCCACGTTTCACATTAACTTTAGCAGTTTGATTGATTGTCATCTCAAATACACAAAATTTAAGTGTGGATTGATTGGCATTGAACCGCCCCGACATCTCAATCTAATGGACATAATTGACACAAAATCAAACTGGATGAGATTTGTAACCTTAGTTTTTTGGGTTTTTCCCGGTTAGCGTAAGGATGATAAACACGGTACTCAGGAATTCAAAAACCTTTGTCGTCATCCATATAATGTTCGGTAATGATATTCTTTCGCAAGCCGAAGATGTCTCTCTCTCTTTCTCTTTCTTCTTTCTTCTTTCTGTTGTATGATGAGAACACAAAAATTAAACGAGTAGAATACTTACGTGGAGTTGAATGGACCAGTGGTGTCAACTTCCAGGAAATATGATTACTCAGAACCCCACCGCTAACCATAGTTGGAGAAAACCCAAAAGGCTGATGTCACCAAGGGCCACTCTTTGGTTTATCTGTAAACAGAAACTAATCACAGCACTGCTCACAAACAGAGATATGGAAGATAAATCAATACTGAGAAATAAATACCAATTAAACCTGTGAATTCACAGATTATTTTTTTATTTAATCCAATTTGAAAGCGATTCAAAACTGAAACTGGACCAAGACCATGCCGGTTCCCCCATTTTTGGGACTGGGAATCGCTGGTTCCAGAACCAAAATAGGACGGCGTCGACCTCTATTTAGTTCTAGGAGGGAAAGGTTATAATGTTACTATTTTGGTTTGTCGGAAAAGAGGTGGGGTGGTGGGAGGGAAGGACGGAGAAATCTCTCTCCCTCCCTCCTCCAACCAAATACATGGTTTATAGAAAGGTGTCAATGGAGTTAAAGGCTCATTATTGACAATGTTTTAGTTTCAAACACATAATTGACTATATCAAAATGCCACATTAAAATTTTCTCGTTTCTTACTTGCTATGAAGTTTTGGACAATAAGTGTAAGGGTAGCAATGCATCTAGAATCTAACAAAAATGGCTTCCTTTTTTTTATAGGAGTAAGAGTTCTTACATCTTACTTAAACCTTCAGATCCCAATGGAGATGAGTTTGTATTGGATTGTTCTTTTAGAGGGAAGGGGTGGAAAGGAGATGATGGTGTTGGAGAGGATTGAGGTAAAAGCTCTCCAAATGTTTTGAACAGAAAGAGGGAAAATTGGGCAACTCCCCCCCCCCCCCACCCCCCCACTTACCTCCAACCAAAAACACCTAAGAGTGAAATGTAATTATTCTAACCTTTTCACTCTTCTAACCCACACAATGTACAAAAACCAAAACTTATTCATGGAAATCCATGTGCTGAGCATCAAGTTAGGGATAAGAGGGGAAAATCCAAATTAGGATACATCAAGACACAACTCCTGTATTTATCTTGTTTGTCTTGAAGGAACAAATTTATTGCAAAAGGAAAGTCCTTGCGTTGCACACTTAGTGGCATTTATGTGCCTCCGATATTGCATTTCAAGAATGTTATCTTCACCCTCTGGTGTGGATTTTAATTGAAAATACATTTCTTTTTTAGCATTTCCAGATATTTCTCAAAAAATGAACAAGTTGGCAGAAACCAGAAACCATCTCTAACTAATAAAAAGTGAACTACTTGTGGGGTGCACATAGATAGCTACAAACAAACCATCATAATCATCATTATTATAAATATAGAAAAAGTTATAGCATTTTCTCATTAACAGAAAGTGTAGCATCATTAAAATCTTTTCCATGTGAAGAAGTGGTTACAGCCTCTTCAATCTTTCTCAACCGATCTTCAGGATACAACAACAAACCCAGTAAAATCTCACAAAAAGTAGGGTTGGGAAGGGATATGTGTATGGAGATCTTGTCCCTACTCAAAAGGAGAGAGGCCGTTTCATCATGTATTCATGTTCATTTTTTAAATTTACTACGACACTCCTGAACAAAAAAAGTTTATGAAAAGTAATTTCAAAGACTCCTAAAACACATAAAAAAAGTTTACTAAATTTTAGATTCAGATAATTTGCTTAAGTTGAAACACAAAAAAGTGCATAATAAGCATTTATAATGAACAGCAGGTGCACAATAGTATTCACAATCCACCATGGGTTAGATTTATCATTTGGTAACTGTTGGTGCAAACTGCAAACCCAAAGTTCCTACAGGAGAGATTGAAGATGGACCAAAATATAAGTGCTCACATAACTCATTAATATGAAGTTTTTTGAGAGAAGCCTAAATCCTTTTTTTCATTCTTTCAGTCATATACCATATATCGCTACTTAAGCCTCATTGTGCAAGTGAAAACTATCATTTCTAGTTTTAAGACACATCCATTCTAACACACACATTTTCACCACTTCATTGTTCAACAATGAGATCCGCATAATAAAGCCGGTCTTACAGCAGTCCCATAAAAATTTCCCTTCAGTCTTAGGGGTACATTTTGATCACATAGTTGATAGTTATCATGTTGCTCCTTTGGATTGCATCCTTAGTTAGTTGATCGCTTGATCATCAATAATAGTCTTGACTTTATTCATGCTCCTTTTCTCCAGGAGAATATCAAAGTTTATAAGTCCAGAGTGTTATCACTTATCACTTTGCCTTTATTCCCAACCTAGTTTCTCACAGACAAGAAATGTTTATTCGCATCCTTTTCATTGCTTCCACTAACTACATCAACTTACCAGTTGAGGATCCAACACTTTAAGACGTTAAGCAGTATATAGTACAATGATAAAGCCTCTAAGGCTCTAACTACTAGCATGCCTAGACCCTAAAAGTCCTTGCTCATTTGACATTCAACCAGTTTTAGAAAGGGAACTGAAATTGCTTCAAAGCAACTAAGCAACCATACTCGGACCTAGAGAATGTAGCGCGTCTTCAAGTAGGCAATATGCTTGTGAAGAATCTCTTTATGGTTCATTAGTGTGCCTGAATCTTATGCTGGCAACCAGCAACACTCCTCTCTTATCCGAGTATAGGACCAGCAAAGAGCTACATAGGCATGGATGGAGCTAGGGAGGGGCCAGACGAACCACTTCCCACTCCAAAGTCCAAATGTAGTGTTTTAACGTACCAACAGTGTAAAATAGTTTGAGAGATAGTTGAAGTAACCTCTGGCTCACCCAAATCACATCTACTTACTCCAAAAATTTCTCTCTATGCAAATCACAACGGTTCTTTGACACCGATTTTTGGTGTCATAATATGATAGCGAGGCCACCAACAAACCCTCAGCCACTGGTGACGCCAATACCCCCTTCACTATAGACAAACAGCATCAGCCTCCTCCCCCTACCCTAAACCCATCCCCAGGCCCGAGACCAACAAAGCACCATAGAGTCCCAAGATGACTTTGGTGTTATAATATGACACCGAAGCTAGGTCTCAAAAGAATAAGTTGTATGTAAATATGTAAGTATCTATTGTGCAAAAATATGTAAAAACTTGGCATCAACGAAGAGATCTAAACAATTGCAATTGGAATGAGAAATGTGTTGTTTTTGAAGACATTTTATGTTTTATAAGCTTTTTGCTTATAAAAAATCATGTGAATGCATTATATTCACTCTTAACCCCCTCCACCGGTCTGATTTGACAGATAAAAGGTTGCTATGGAGGAGGCCATGACCCTTGTTTAGTTGCTTGTCATAATATGATACAAGCTTTGTTTGAGGAGAAGCTACTCACATTTAAGGTAGAGACTGCTTTGTTTAACATGTAAGAATCCATATTTGTTGATGTGTTTCCTGGCTTACAATTACTTTCAATTAGGTCATGAGGGGAGGTATGATGGCGACATGGCTTCCTTTCTTAATTGCAAAGATTCTGTAGAATCTCAATCTTTGTGCAGATGAGTAAATTATCTAGGTATGAAAAGAATGGTGACATGGTGTGATATTGTGTAGAATATTCTAGAGTCCTCTAGAGAAGTGTAGAATACTCTAAAAACGTATAGAAGAGAGTGGTTTTTCAAAAATATTCTAGTCATTAAAATAACTATAAGATGCTCTAGATCTTTGTGGAAAAGTACAAGGCTTCCTAGAATATTTTAGAGTATGAGGCATTCTATAAAGAGGTTAAAATTAGTATAAATGGAGGGTGAGGATCCTCATTCCTAGTAAACTTAGGGTGATGCTTCTAAAAAGGTGAGAGTGAAAGCCACCTCAAGGATGAGGAAATCCAAGACGAGACAAGAAGGTAAACTCTTAGGTGGACCTAAGGGTCATCTAAGAATTCATTGACTTTCTTAATAGCTACGGAGTACATAAATATTTTTATAATGTTATGATAAATATTTATTTAACTTATTTTCTTATTAGCTTGCTTATGGGAGAAGCTCCAAAGTCAATGGTAGAAGCACGCGTCCAAGAGTGCTTCTTAGAAGTTAGAATAGAGTGATGTGAACTATCCGTAAATTTGTAAACACTCCTTCCGTAAATTTGTAAACACTCCTTCGATTTCGGACATCCTAAAAAGAACTTTACACTTCTTCACTTTCTATTTTAAGAAAGGAATATATGGCTCCTATCCCTTCTCTGTTTTCAAAGTACTAGGAGTAAATTTCAATTACACATTTTTACTTTTCAACACACAGCATTGATTTTTCATAACTTTTCTTAAACTTCATGAAGTCAAGATGCTTTGGGGGGCGGAAGGAGTAAAATACAAAATCATTTCTTCACATTGTGTTTCTTTGTTATTGATTGTGAGTGAGGGTACATAGTTTTTACAAGTGTGTGAGTCAGGAGAGAAATGATCATACATATTTTTCCCCAACCCTCTGTGTACCAAGTGAACGGTGGTAGAAGACGCCTATTAACAACAGCCATGACAGAATCAGTTCATCCTAGTTTCTACTTTTGAATCCAATCACATAGAAGTAGAAAACATGATAATGTATTTGCCCAACCCTAAGCAATCAAGGATACTCAATTACTCATCCAATAAATATAAAACTTGGAGCATCAGATGATGATGAAACGGAATTGCGGATGAAAAAAATTGATAAACCTGGACCAGATTGTAGGTTGGCTAAGGCGGCGAAGTGTTCCCGGAGAGACAACGCTTTGGTGGCGCGTGAGGGAAGATCGAGATTCTACGGCAAGAAAATTGATAGGCGATAATGTCCGATCGCGCCCGCGAATTTCAGAAGAACCTCTCGTTGTTCCGGCAGTTCGTCATCGACTAACATTTCATCGTCGGAAATAAAAAATTAGAGTAAAATTTACTAGTAAAAAAAGTACCCAATCCTTTAGAAAATACTCCGTAGATACTAATACTTTTTCTCGTTTCAAAATATATTTCTGAAGTTTTTATGATTTTAAAATATTGCACCTATAATTCTATGATTATTTTCTAATATTTTTCCATCGAAGAAAGAGACATTGATACATCTTTTCCAAACAATAAGAAGCACCGGTCTTTATTTCTTATTTATTTTTTATATTTTCCTTTTTTTGTTTCTTTTATCAAACAAGGTTTTTTAAATTTCTTTTTAAAATTGTTTTTATAATGTTTTTAAAATTTAAAATTATTTTTGTTTGAAAATGAAAGTAACATATCTTGCATCTGTATGTCAAAAATTAACAATTTTTATTTTTGTTTTCTAGAATAAAAAAATTAAAAACTTACTTTAAAACTTCAAAAAATGAGGAATAAAATAAAACAGAAAATAAAAATAAATATCCTTGTTTGACATCTCAATTCTAATACGGAGTAATTTTTTAGACGTTTAAAAATTTCCTTTTCTATAAGACTTTTTAGATGTTTCATTTTTTTTCATTTTGTTTTTTTCATATTTTTATTTTTACATTTTTTATTTTTCTTAACTTACCAAAAACATTATTCTAGAAAAAAATGTTAAAATATTTTATTTGAGATAGAGTAAATGTTGTTTTTTTTAATTTCAAACACAGAGAATTTTGAATTTTTAAAAACATTAAAAAAAATTAAAAGAAATTTAAAAAAAGGAAAACAAGGAGATAAAAAAATTAAAAAAAGGAAAAAAAACAAAGTAATAAATGAAAAATAAGAAATGAGCATAAAAAATAGGCACTAATGACTCTTTTTCCCAAAACTTTTGGATCTAACAAATAAAATCATATATGTCGCCGCGCATATACAATTATTGGGTCTGTTTGGAAATAACGTTAGCATTTTGAATAAAATTTTAACAGTGCGGATTTTTTTGAAAACGCTAACGCTAAACATTGTCCGTAGATAGCCTTTTCAAAACATTAACTCTAATCGCTAACGCTATTCCCAAACAGGCTCATTATCTTTGGCATACTCAAACATTTTGTCTGTAAAATTAAAATTAAAAAGACGAAGCTTAGTTCTTCCTCCCAAGCTTTACTACTACACTAAACATAGTGAGAGTATGGTACAAGCAATAGTCAGCATCTAAATGAAACCAAAGATTAGTTAGTTCTTCCTCCCAAGCTTTACCCCATTGTTCTTTGTCCATTCACTTGTCTTTTCCCTTGCCACCATCTCCACCAGAAGCTTTAATGGTGTCATAAGAAGTAAGAAAAAATGCACCCTTATTCTTCTGCAGAAATCTGCAAAATTCAAACTTCTCACTTTAATGATCAATGACTGTTAATTGAAATATATTTGTCAGTACTAAAAGACAAGTAAACAGCAGATACTTTAGAAAATCCAACAATTTCTGCTGCAGCTGGATCAGTGTCTCCTCTTCAACTTTCAGGCAAGCAAGCAGCTCAGGCAACTTTACTGCAAACCAGCAGCCACAGATGAGATATGTAGTGTTTTTGTAGCCATGGAAGGCTGTGTTTGGCAAACCATGATGATAAACTAGCTTACAGCTGATATCTGGGATAAGTTAATTAGTAACTCATAGCATACAGCTTATGAATTGTAGCCAATAAGCCAGCTGATCTCAGATAGTGTTTTGTTTAAAAAAAGTTCATAAGCCGATTTAGAAATATAAAGGCATTCGCTTAAGATAATAAAAATCGGGTTATGTAGGGAATTAAAATGAGAAGTGCATTCCCTTATTTGAGGAGCTACTCCGAGAAGCTTATTGCTCTGTATAGAAAATGAGCTAGAGCTTATCATAGAAGTTATCCAACAAAATGAAATATTTGAACTTTTTTAATGCTACTTGCAATAGATACCTTACAAAGGGCTTTATGGCGTGCCAGAAGCATAAATTAAAGGCCTGACACAAGAACTTGAAGGCTAGCGACTTCATTTTGCTGGTCCGTATACTAAACAGCCTTGTGGCTCGGGTCTCGCCAGCCGAGGCCTTTTTATTTTTATGTTTATGAATTGGATACAAAATATACTCAGAGAGAGCAAAATAAATGTCAAGAAAAGTTTTCAAAACAAAACATGCATACCAAAAAGACGCAAGAGATGTTCAGCACCATACACACTTGATGGAGAGACATTGCCTGATACTGCTTCACGATACTGTTGGCGTTCCTTTTGATACAAAAGCATAACAGGTAAGGATTTGTCAAAATAGCAGCGTACCCCATTCAGAATTTCTCCATCTGCATCGGTCATCCTGTATCCAATGAATATAATCATGGATGTTTTTTTTTTAGTTTTCACTAAAAGAAACAACCTCTTCAATCAAAAAATAATAAGAAATGAAAAAAAACTCAAGATACTTACATGCCATCCTTTTCAGATCTGTACTCGAGGTATTTTCGAAGTATATCATCAACATTGGGAGATCGGGGCAGTTGAACAAGCTGCAAGGAGTATGTAAACAAAAGTTCTGAGATAATTGTGAACTAATTTTCTTATGTGAGGGCTTAAGAACTGGCCGTCAGACCTCAGATTAAAGACATTTATCTTTTAACATGTCCATTAAAGAAAATACCTTTCAAAAGGACCCCATTACTCGTGCATGAGTTAGTGAGAGCCTTATATATGATTTATGTAAAACAACACATCAGTATTAACTTCTGAATCCCATCTACAGTTCTAGTGTCTACGAACAACAAATAGATAGGGTACAGTGATATAAAGAATAAACAAGAAAAACTTTGACCACATACCTTATTTTGTTGAGTGATGAACTCCCAATCATGAACGAGCTGCTTGTTTAAAGTGGATGGAATTTGAATCGTGATAAGTTTCTCAACTGGTGTACTGTCCTGCTTGTGAAAAGCAACCCCATTGGAGGTTAACAAGTAGCATCAGGGTCAATTTAAGAATTTGTTGTGAAAAATATTTCTAATGAAGGGGATACCACAACTTTGATAACATTGGCCACCAAAAAATAGAAAGGATGAAGGGTAAGAAAAAATCTCTTCAAAGTGGAAAGATCAACTTTAAAAAACAGCAGAGTTGCACAAAATTGAGAAAAGGGAAACAGGGAAACAAATTTTCTAAGTTAATCAGGACACAAGAAATGGAGGGAAGTGTGCAAATAAAAAATATAGAGGGACATCTCAGAAAATGACTTTTTCCTACATATATAAGAAAATATATACACTAACAGAGATATCATAATACGAAGTAAATAGCACTCTAGTCATAAAAAAGGCTCCTAATATAAAACTAAATTGCATTAATCTCTTAATAAAACAACAACAACAACAACCCAGTTAAATCCCACAAGAGTAGCCTTGCCCCTACTCGAAAGTAGAGAAGCTGTTTCCAAAGAGACCCCCGGCTCAACGTCGAAAGTTGCATTGCTTGACTAATTGCTACTTCATTAATTAAAGAAGCGCAAACAGTTTAGAGATCCATTTTGATTTATTCCATCACACCCCAAAGCCAAAAAATGGTGAAATTTTGGCTCCATCGGAAAATCTCTTAATAAAACAACAACAACAACAACCCAGTTGAATCCCACAACAGTAGGGTCTGGGGAGGGTGTGTGTACGCAGACCTTGCCCCTACTCGGAAGTAGGGAGGCTGTTTCCAAGAGACCCCCGGCTCCACCTGCACAAAAATATGGAAGAGAACACAGTATAGCACAGATAAGGCACCAAGTACAAGCAACAAGTACAAACAATAGCAAAAGATTCCCAACAAATACAACACACTACAAAACAACCTCTACAACACCGAGCTCCTATCCAGCTACTCTAATCCTAGTTCTCCAAAGGTTCCTATCTAGGGCCATATCCTCAGTCAGGTCAAGAAGTCCTAAATCCTGTCTTATCACCTCCTCCCAATTCTTCTTAGGTCTACCCCTTCCCCTACTTCCCCCAATAACTGTAATCCTCTCACATCTCCGTACAGGGGCGTCAGCATCCCGCCGTCTCACATGGCCAAGCCACCTCAACCTCGCTTCCCGCAACTTGTCTTCCACCGGTGCCATACCTACTTGACGTCGGATAACCTCATTCGAAATCCTATCCAACCTTGTCTTCCCGCACATCCATCGTAACATCCGCATCTCCGCCGCATGCAGACGACGCACATGAGTCTTCTTAACCGCCCAACACTCTGCCCCATATAACATAGCAGGTCTGACTACGGATCGATAGAACTTACCTTTCATTCTAGGCGAAATCTTCGGATCACACAACACCCCTGAAGCTAACCGCCATTTGGCCCAAGCCACTCCAACCCGATGTCCAACATCCGCATCTAACTCCCCATCCGCCTGAATTACTGAGCCAAGATAACGAAACCTGTCTACCTTAGGTACTAGGTGAGAGTCAATCTTGACTTCCACCTCTGATTCTGTATCCCGGCCACTGAAACGACATTCCATGTATTCAGTCTTGTTCCTACTTATTCTGAATCCTTTGGTCTCAAGGGCAAGGCGCCATAATTCCAACTTATCGTTTAGTCCCTCACGCGTGTCGTCGATAAGCACAAGATTAAAAAATTGAATAAGTCATATTCAAGAAACACTTTCATTATTTGTAAATTTTAAAATAAAATACAATCTGGCTACTGAAATACTCCCTCCGTTTCTTAAAACCCTTCCTCTTTCATTTTTTTGTTTTTCTTAAAACACTTCCCTTTTCTATTAAAAAACCACTTTTACCCCTACTTTTTCATACCCTACCTATCACATCATACTTTTTCACTAACAACTAAACTATCACATCTTACTTTTACCCATCACATCAAGGGCAAAATTGGAAAGTCAACTACAATTTAACACTTCCTTATTTTTCCCCAAAGTCAAAAGAAGAACCGTTTTGAGAAATGGAGGGAGTATGTCTCTAGAGTTATAGAGTTTCCAAAGGCTTTAAAACCCCCAAATGTGACCACCAAAGAGTTTCCGTGCATCATAGCAATAGAGCACAAAAGGTGAATGGGAGAATGTATGCACTAACTAAGTAAGAGCAAGATAATCATACCAAGATCATAACAATTAGAAGCAACAATCAAAACATTCCAGTAGAGAGACAACATACTACACAATGGCAATTTACAAGCATGTAAAAAAACAGACGTGATTCAAAACCACATTAAAAATATGGTGGGAGAATATTTTTTCAACACTAAATGCAGTCACCAAATGAAGCAAACCTCAGTTCCAGAGTCAGCCTTGCGTTTTTTCCCCTTTGCAACTGCAATATTAGTTTTATTGTAGACTTAAGAGTTTTGAACAGAGAGATAAAAGATTAGGATTTTTAAGCTAATTCAAATGGCAAACGGTGATTGATTTTTCCTCTAGGATAATATATTTAGCATAGTTTGGTTTAGCCATCAAGACAAGTAACCATGGAGAATGAGCTAAGGAAACATTGAGGGAGGCTGGAGCAATCAAACTGAGTAACTGACAATGAATAAAGTTGGAAGAACTGAAAATTGTAACAAAATTATATAAAATTCTGCTCTCACAAAACAAACGAGAAAAGGCATCTGCCTAATTTTAAAAGGGAAATCGTCTTACATTAAGAAAAAGATGGACAAATGTGGAGAAAAAATATCATACCATTGCACTTCATGTCCTCTTTATCAACTCGCAGGTCTGAAGATTGAGGAAAAAAGTTTCATTACACGTGTAAGTTTAAAGCTAGCAATGAAGGACAGTGCATGGCTAAATCTTCTAATAAAAAATGACATATAACGAGACACATTCCTCGGAAACCATAGTCAGAGAAAGACAAGAACTGAATATTTTAATGATCAAATCACTCTCTAGTTTATCTGGCAAACTAGATAAATATCCTTTCAACTCTAAAGGTTGCACATTGATAATTAACAGAAAATCACAATTATGCAATTGTTGTTTGAGTCCTTAGAAGCTTTCTCAGGTGATAACAAACCTGTTGATTTTTTAGGTTTAGCTTGAGCTGAGCTCCCTGATCTGGCACTTTTCTGTACACTGTGTTTTTTGTCTTGCTTTTTGGCATTCTCCTGGGTAGGCTTAATTAGCCGATCAGCACCTACCCATTCATCCCAACTGGTTCAAGACGATTAAACTTCAGTAGCTAATTTCCGTAGTATCTTTCCACAAACTTGAGTTGATAATACCCTTGACACATTGAGAATAAGAACTAAAATGGCTTGATAGTTATTACGGTATCATGGTAAAGCAGCTTTGCCTGCTCAATGACAAACATTGAATTCTAGAAAGTTAATATGTTTTAAGAGAGAAATGGGATGCGTTTAACTTACTTCTTGCTCCAACCCTGCACACAAAATGGATATAATTCAGTTTCATGTGAAAAGAATAATGTGATGTACAATAATAAGTAATTCTGAAAGACATTAGAATAAGAAATTTACAAGTTTTGTTCCTCTGTCTTTTTAAGAAAACAGACTGCTTCGTAAGCTTTTCTAACTGTACAGAAACAAACTAACCGTGTAATGAACAAAATATCTCCATTCCTTATTTCGAAGCTCGGCTCTTTGAACCTAGATTGGAAAAGCACATGAGCTGCATCAGCGTGCTACCATCATCTGTCCCAAAATAATTCTCACATTTTTCCATTCCATTTTTTGGAAAATAATATGTGGTACAAAATACTTCTCTCTTTCAAACAAATTCTACCCTCTTCCAAACAAATTCTAATCACTCATTCTCACTTTTTCAACATTCCATAAAGCCAAAGTGGGAAAACTAATTTGATAGGGAGGGAGTATGTAAATAGTCCAGACAACAAATTGCAAATCAGTAGTCCAAATCTTCATATAATCAGTGGTAGCAAAATCTTTCTCCCTTAACATTTATAATCAGCAGTAGTTAATCTTGGTTTTCCAATTCTATACCCCAACAAAACTAGCAGTTCTCGAAAAACATTCCGTGTGTAGGGTGCAAAGATAATCTCGTTACGAATAACAGTGTGCCATTAGCAGCAAACCAACATGCACTGAAAATGCAATTAAACAAATGAGTGTAACATTTTGGGAAAACAATATGCACTACGATATCATCTTATACACGTATGTTAATCCATATGCAGGGAAGAAATCGAACAAAATGAGTTTCGGAATTTATATAACAAAACCTACAAATTTAGGGATGGAAAAAATGGGAGTGAGAGAAAGGGCATGCCTTGGCATCGTAGCAACGAGGGCCGTGATACGCGAGAACCTTCTCGCCTACAGAGTAAACGATATAATTGGATTCCGGGATGTCGTCGCTGGAGCTGTCGGTATTGGTGGCGGAATCGTCCTTCGAACTCGGCATTTTTCGACTCAGTCTTGTTGATAGAGTGTCCTGTCCGATTCAACGGCGTCGAGCTGCGGATTCTCGTGTGTTCTACTCCGAAACGAAAACGATTGGCGGTTTAGATTTTTGGGAGGATGACAGCTTCCGGTGGGCGCCGGCGGCGATTGTGCGGTTGGGCTCGCCGGTTTTTGCTATGTGCTGGGAAAATTAAGTAGAGATACTGACGCAAGGGTGGGAAATTACGTACTCACTCCTTTTCCACTGTTTTTGTCCCCTACCTTTTAGCACACTATCCAACCTTTTAGCACATTATCCAATGCATTTCTTTAATCCATTTTATCTTGTAATTTGTATATTAAAAAATTATAGAAATTATATATTAATAATCTATATATTAAGACAAATCAAACAAGATCACACATGACTATTTTTAGGCTTACACATTGAGAGAATTTGATGAGTCAAAGTGCTTAGATGAACAGTTCCAAAAGTCAAATGTGGACAAAGACAGTGAGACGGAGGTAGTATTGGAAATTAGGTAGTACTCCCTCCGTTCGTTTCTAAGATGTTCTCATTTTCAATTTTGACTTTTGGTGATTTTTAAGGAGAGTTGAAAAAGGTGAAAGTTTACCATAATACCTTTAATGAAAATGGATGGAGTGTATTAAGTGAGGTGGGTGAGGTGTAATAAATAAAGTAAATGGGGATAGTTGTGATATTTTAATTGTTAAAAATGAAATGAGAAGATCTATTGTGGACATAGAAAAAGGGCTATTGAAAAAATTTATGAGGGACGAAGGGAGTACCTTTTAATGGATTGTTATAACATGACGTGTGAGGTGTTAATTGTTTTGACCAGATTTATCATTTTTATCATTTAAAAATGATAAGCAAGCTAACAATCACCAAAAATATGAATAAGTTAATTTTGACGTGGAAACCCAAATCAAAAGTAAACAATGGCCTTTTTCGGCGATACCATGCCAACGGGAAGGTTTATTAGTACTCGCTCTGTCCTAAAAAGATCTTCCTGTTTCATTTTTTGCGCGTCTCATAAAACACTTCTATCCCGCCTCAAATGCAAAAAAAAAAATCTAAACAACTTCTACTTACAATAAATGAGAAATGTGGTAAATTTTAGACATTTTAGATGTGTATAGAAGTGTTTTATAGGATGCGCAAAAAATGAAACAAGAAGATCTTTTTGGGACGGAGGGAGTATATAATACATAATCTTGGCATTATAGTCATTGATGTAGTGTTTTAGTGAATTGACTACGAGGATAATAATGGGAGGAGGAGTAATTTGTGGCGAGTGTTTGGTGATGATAATTATAGTAATATTAAGTGGAAAATTCAGATCGAGATATCCGGACCAAATAATATTTCCCATCAACGTGATATTAAAAAAGATGATACTTCGTATTAAAATTCAATATGTAGTTAAGGTCATATTTTTTTAACTTATTCTGACAGATATTACTTTTTCGAATTAGAATCAATTTAGATCAGACTAGATCAAATTAAAAAATTTTTTGAATATAACTACCTTCAGATCAAATTAGATCAAAATTTATTCTAATCAAATTATAACTATTTAGATCAAGCCAAAAAACTGTGACAGGCTGGTAGAAAGTTTTACAGCAAAGATTACAACCTGGAAATCTAAACATATATCATATGCAGGTAGGGTGAACCTGATCAACACTGTGCTTATAGGGGTAATCACCTTTTGGGCAAGAATTTTCATTTTACCAAAAAAGTGTTGGAGAGAGTGAATGCAGTGTGTATAAACTTCCTATGGGGTGCATCTGCAGAATTTAAGAAAGCCTCCAAGTAGAATGGAAGAAGGTATGCATGCCAAGGAGATTTGGAGGGTTAGGTATTCGAAATATGATTTTCTAGAATAAAGCCACAATCATGAAGCTCAACTTGGACATTGCAAAAAAGGACATTCTATGGGTACAGTGGATTCATGCGAGGTAATTGAAGAATAACTCTTTGTGGGACTATACTCATAATCCTAATTGTTGCCACTATTGAAAAAGAATAATTAAAATCAAACATGAATTTGGAGGGATGAGCAGAAATGAAGAATATAACACGTCTAAAGGGTACATGTGGATGCTAGGACCCAAAGAATGTCTCCCCCGGTATAAGTGGGTTTGGTGTAAATGGGGTTACCCAAACACAAGTTCATTTTTTGGTTGATCATGAGGAACCGAATACAAACCAGGAAGAGACTGAGTAGAGTCATGGCTATAGACACAAACTGCCCAATTTGTGGAGAAGGGGAGGAGGACTCTCTACATCTATTTTACAAGTGCCCTTATGCTTCAAAGTTATATGCTGAAATATTTTATTGGCTGAATGTTGATATTCAAAGAACCAACCTTGAGGAAATTGGAGGTAATATTATGAAGATTAAGCCTACAAGCCAGAGGAAAATTGTAATAGCAGCATGGTTGACAGTCTCTAATGTCATTTGGAAAGCTATGAATGCAAAGTTAAAAAAGAGATCAAAGATGAGGAAGCTATTTCTCTTGTTAAATTCTATGTTTCAATTGTAGAAATTAAAAGAATTAAATATTAGAATTGGTTGAGAATGAGTTATTTTAGACCGATTGTATTCTTTGGGGTTGTTAATAAAAAGATGTGCAATGTTTCAAAAAAAAGGACATGGCCTAAATCTACTTCATTCATCCATTTTCTCTAATAGATATACTTATTTGATTGATGGATAAGTCATAACTTTTTTAAAATTATCTACTTAATGAATGCTTATCATATGACATCATTTAATTAAGTATTTTGGAAGACAAATTCTTCCGTGGACTTAAAGTCTATGTTATTATATGAACCTTAGTGTATTTGTATAAAAGAAGTGTCTTTTTGAAAAAGGCAATATATGCATGTAAGCTCATTAAAAATATAAAAAGACTCACATTTTAAATGTAGAATTTGAGAGAATGTAAGCATCACTCCAAAAGGAATATAGAATACTCCCCATTTTTTTCATTGGGAGTAACATTTTGGGGAACTAGGAAAAATTTCAATAAAAAAAGAAGCTATGAATCTAAAATAACTTATGTGACCAATTGCTAATAGAACCCAAATACAGAGTATATGCAAACCTCAAATGAACTTAATTCAAGAAAGAAACAAAACATGCAAATGTTAGATTCTGAATTC
This sequence comes from Cuscuta campestris, assembly GCA_900332095.2. NCBI lineage: Eukaryota > Viridiplantae > Streptophyta > Magnoliopsida > Solanales > Convolvulaceae > Cuscuta > Cuscuta campestris. The sequence goes on from OOIL02003221.1 coordinate 205,249, forward strand.
TACAGACTTATACCGAGTATCAACTTAGTAATTAGACCGTCAATCTAAGTGGCATTATTATAGCCTTAATCTTTGATTACCATTGATTTAGCCTTATAACCCATTTACCCAAATAGGGGGCATGCCCTAATAATCAAAATCATCTTGCACCATTCACTCTGTGGACCTGGGAAAAAGCCTCACGGGCCGCTATCACTTCGTTCGTAGTCAACGAATCCATCTCTTCGTCTCCTGCATCGTCGTCGTTTGCCGACGATGCATGAGATGGCAAGCGGTGGAAAACAGGCGCCGGAAACCGCAATGACACGTCGGTGGAGCTGTCTTCCCCCGCTGCTCGCGGGTCCAGGGGGAACGTTCCGCTGTGTTGGAGGCGTAGTGCGTACTCTAAGTCCCACATCACGTCGGCCATGCTCGGCCGATCCACGCCGTAGTCCTGCAAGCACTTCTCCGCGATCTCCCCGAACTTCCTCAGCGAGCTCGCGTTTATCCGGTCAACCAGAACGGGGTCGACGATCTTCCCGAGCTGACCCTTCCTCTGCCACGTCATCGCCCACTCGGCAAGATTCACCTGCTCGCGCGGCAGCAATGTGTCAATCGCTGGCCGCGCGCAGATCACCTCCAGGAGCACGACGCCGAACGAGTAGACGTCGGACTTTTGGGTGAGCTGCATGCACCGGTAGTACTCGGGGTCGAGATACCCGAAACTGCCCTTCACCTCCGTGCTGACGTGGGACTGGTCGAGGACCCCGGACCGGGAAATCCCGAAGTCGGCGACCTTTGCCACGTAGGATTCGTCGAGAAGGATGTTCGTTGACTTAATATCTCGGTGTATGATCGGCGAGTTCAGTCCGGCGTGGAGATAGTGCAGGCCTTTTGCTGCACCAATACAAATTTCAAGTCTTTGATCCCAAGATAAAGATAAAGATTTGTCCCCAAAACTGTAGAGATGATCCCTTAAAGTGCCCTTCTCCATGAATTCATACACAAGAATCATCTCAGACTTCTCATCGCAATACCCAATCAAGGAGACCAAGTGCCGGTGCCGGATTTTCGACAAGACCAAGATCTCCGTTTGGAACTCCAGAAAGCCCTGGCCATGTCCGGGCTCGCTTCGCTTCACGGCCACCTTTAATCCGTTCCTCATTGTCCCTCTGTACACCTTCCCGAACCCTCCTTCCCCGATCATCCGCTTCGCGTCGAAGTTCTTGGTCGCGAAGAGGATTTCGGTCAATGGCACTTTCAGGCCGAGGTTCTTGACGTCGGGAGACATGGGAATGGAGTTCTTCTCCGAGTTCTGATGACTCTGCCAGCTCCCTCCGAAGATCTGGTCGAACGGGAAGTCGGAATTGTCCACCGGTTTCCCCTTTCTTGAATTCAAACAGAAGAAAAACGCCGCCGCAGCAGCTCCGAACAGAAAGAGGAAAACAGAACCGCCGACGATCGGTCCGATTGGGACCAGCAAGCGTTTCCACCTCGGCTGGGTCTCGGATTGCACCGAGAATTTCTCCGATCCCAGCTTCATAATCTCCACGCCGTTCAGAAAGGCGGATTTGGAAGTCGAATCTTGAAGGGGCTTCACGGTGAGATCCATGGAACCAGAATCCCCTGAATTGAAGAGATAGTCAAAGTAAAAAGGAGTTCTTTGGGCGAAAACTCGATCATATGGACTCACCATTTTCACATATTCCCCGTCTACGAATAAATCGAACTGGGTGTCGTTCCGAGATGGGCTAACAATGTCTGAGAAATGCAGCCTCAAGAAATATGAACAATTCCTGTCCACGGGAAATCGCCAGGTTATGTTCTTGATACTGGTATTATTACTGTCAAGAGTTAAAACTCTTGCAGAGGTATAAACGGCATCAGGAGCATCATATGGAGTTGCCCATTCTGGAGCGTAAGAGGGTTTATCAACATCATTCAAACTCACAATCTCTGGTTCTCGGAAAACCAGATAATCATCATCGGGCACCCAATTTCTCCACAAAGAATCATTCTTTTGGGTAATTTTCGAGCCCCCGACATTGATTCTCTGAATCACGTCTAAGAAATCCGATGACAGGTTACCCACCACAATGTTCATCTTCTCCATTCCGACCGGTAGAGCTTCGTCGTCGATGGAGCTGTCGGGGGCCAAGAAAGCTTCGATTGCATTCACAAACGCAAAGGATGATTCTTGAGAAGGTACGAAGTGAATCTTGAGCTTCTTTTCCTTCACCGGGAGTATGAATTCTCTTATGACGGGGGATTCGGAAGTGGGTACGCTGAAATTCGACAGGAGAGAAAGCCCAGAAGCGGAGACGTTGAATTTGGCTTGGGAGAGATTGAAGGAGGAAGAAGAAAAGGGGTGGAAATGAAGGCGGAGAATGTAAGGCCCAATTTGATCCGTCTCCAATTCATACCGAGAAATTCCAGTGAAGATTCTTGCAGATTTGTAGATGGAGAGCAGGGACGGTGGGAAATTGGGATCTTCGAGTTCGGTGCTGTCGCCGGTGAAGAAGTCGTCGCCGGTGAATGTTCTCCGGCTGTCGGTGATCGGGGAATCAGAGCCACAGTTGATGAAATAACGGTCAGGTGGGGTGTAAGCGTGGGAGTGAAGGGGAAAGGAGAAGAAAATGGAAAGCAGAGAGAGAATGCTTGTCGTCGTCGTCATCGTCATCATACCGGAAGAGCCACAGCTTTCCATTCTCCAAACTGGCTTTGTGGACTGTGGAGTAGAATATAGGATTTCTTCATAATTTTTCGTGGGACAGGAGTAGTATTGATTTGAAATTCTAACTACAATCACATGCTAAATATTTACTCCCCTCTCAGGACTACTCCCTCATTAAAAAGTTACAAATTGTTTGGATATATAAGTTGACTAATGTAAGGTTACATCAAAAATCAAAAGTGTATATAACTTTTTTTATTCAGTTCTTTTTTCAGGCATTCATTAAGAAATGTAAGATAAATAAAGTGTTGGTGTAGAAATAGAATACATTTTTTATATACCCATAACATTTTTTTATATACTCCTTCCGCCTCACTGTCTTTGTCCACTTATCTTTTGGCACACCATCCAATGCACTTCTTTAATCCATTTTATCTTGTAATTTGTATATTAAAAAATTATAGAAATTATATATTAATAATCTATATGTTAAGACAAATCAAACAAGATCACACATGACTATATTTAGGCTTACACATTGAGAGAATTTGATGAGTCAAAGTGCTTAGATGAACAGTTCCAAAAGTCAAAAGTGGACAAAGACAGTGAGACGGAGGGAAAATAGTAACCAAAAATCATATACTTCATAGTTCATTCGAGAAAGAATATCAAGATTCNGATAAATAAAGTGTTGGTGTAGAAATAGAATACATTTTTTATATACCCATAACATTTTTTTATATACTCCTTCCGCCTCACTGTCTTTGTCCACTTATCTTTTGGCACACCATCCAATGCACTTCTTTAATCCATTTTATCTTGTAATTTGTATATTAAAAAATTATAGAAATTATATATTAATAATCTATATGTTAAGACAAATCAAACAAGATCACACATGACTATATTTAGGCTTACACATTGAGAGAATTTGATGAGTCAAAGTGCTTAGATGAACAGTTCCAAAAGTCAAAAGTGGACAAAGACAGTGAGACGGAGGGAAAATAGTAACCAAAAATCATATACTTCATAGTTCATTCGAGAAAGAATATCAAGATTCTTAGAGACATGGGTTTCCCCAACTTCCAAGATTGTCACAATAGAGAAGTGGATCACGTGAAAGTGAGAAGCCAAACTATTAGCCAATATGCCTTGAATTAGAAAGTTAGTTTTCGGTTAGATTATAAAATATGTAAAGGCAATCATAATATGATTCCTAGTTATAGTAGGAACATGAGATGTTGGGTCTGTAAGTAGTACAAATAAGACCTTTATAAGATCAATATATGATGCACATGATTTGTATTCGTCCTCTCGTATGAACTAAAGGTCATTCTTCACTTACCTAAAAAAAGATCATTTTTTACTAAACTTGTGTGTTTTAATATTTTTAGCGTCATTATGAGGTTGAGCATTCATAGTGAGGTTGAGCATTCATAATACAAGCTCTAAGTAAATTATTGATCCATAATGTTTCAGTCACAGCATGAGCGAGTGCACATACAACTTGTAGAAGATTATATTAGAGCCAAGACAGACGATATACGCAGTGGTAGATTTTTTCTCATCCTGAATTCCACCTCATTCAAAATCAAGCGGTTTTTTTTATTAAATACGCATTTTTTATTCAGTTCTTTTTTTCATGCTCACATTAAGAAATGTAAGATGCATAACGTGTTGGTGTAGAAATAGAATACACTTTATTCTACCCTTAATATATTTTATATACATTATATCTAAAGTTTTGGATCACTCTCCTCCTCACGAAACAGTTTTTTTATTTAGGATCCAATTTTTAATGGAAAAGATCACGAACAAAATAGTAACCAAAAGTTATATACTTCATAGTTCATACGAGAAAGAAAATTAAGGTTATTAGAAACATAGGTTACCCCAACTTCCAAGTTTGTCACAATACAGAAGTGGTGCACGTGAGAGTGAGAAGCCAAACTGTTAGCCAATATGACTTGAATTAGAGAGTCAATGTAACGCCCGAAGCCCGACATATCGGAATTAATTAATTGAAGATAACTAATTAATTACAGTTACAGACTTGGTGTAATTTGGAAATATTCTTCGTTTGATAAAAAGGTTTATACCCTTGCGTAGGATTCAACGGAACGAGTTTAACAGTGCAAACGGATTCGGATTTGGAGCCTGTGGACCCAAAAAGTGTATTTTGGGCCAGGTGCATTAACTAAATATGGAGCCCAAAACCCCAAATCTATAAAAAGACCCTTATACGTGTAA
>OOIL02003232.1:0-78287 GCA_900332095.2 Cuscuta campestris
AAAAAACTTTGTTAGCTGCAGATGGCTTCTCGTACATATTAGACAGCGCTTCCATAATTCCCTTCGCTGTCTTCTCCTTCAGAATGTTGAACGCAACATTCTTGGTCAACGAGAGACGGATCACGGACATTGCTTTCCGATCCAAACCTGCCCAATCTGCATCCGACATCTTTTCTGGCTTGTCACCCAATACCACGTCCAAATCTTTCTGAACCAGCAAATCTTCAATTTGCATCTTCCACCAACTGAAATCTGTACTATCGAACTTCTCAATTCGGAACTTCCCATCTTCTGTCATATCAAACGACTAGACGAGATACCCGGTACAAAAATTTCAGATCTTGGTAATTTTGTCAGAAAATCAGGTCCACCACTTCAATTAAATTAGCCCACACCAAAAGTCCAAATCCAATAAAAAAACCCAAAAAAAAACAAACAAGTGGGCTGACCAGGTTTACGGCCCAACCTCCCACTTTTTTTTATTCGATCAGGATTTTCAATTGGCGGCTGAAGTTTTTCTTAGCAAAACCAGACGGTGGCAGCACGGGGAGCAATCGGCGGCGGTGCTCTCGCTGGACGACGGCGGCAGATCTCCACTCAAGCGGTGAATCTCTCTCGCTCCTTCCGCGTTCAGTTTTCCAGCGGCGACGATCTGATTTGACGGTGTCGGCGCAATCTGAAACGGCGCGGCTTCGCAGCGGCTCCTTAACGTGGCGGCGGCGGATCTGGACGGCGGATGACGGCTGAGATCCCCGGCGAATCTGTGCGCGGGTCACTCATCGGCTGCTGCTCAACGCGGTTCTTCGTTGCTGTGCGTCCCTCCTCTGGATCGCAGCTTCTGCCGCTACACAAATAGCCTACACAGCGGCGCTCCTCAATTGAACGGCCACACACCCGGGCGATCTGGATCCCACACGGTTCTTCACACAAGAACCCTAGGTGACAAATCTTCTTGCAATTTGTGTTCGTGTTGAACAACGAGGCTCTGATACCACTTGTTGGGAACTAAACACACAACACACACAAATAATCTACGAGAAACGAGAGAGAAACGGAACACAAACGACACACAAGAATTTAACGTGGTTCGGTTTCCCTAATCCACGGCTGCAACAGGAGGAATTTCTTATTTCACTTGTGGTGTAGATTACAAGTACAAGCCCTCTATATATATAGGGAAAAAAAACTAGGGCTACGCCCAACTGGGCCGGGCCGACAAACAAGCCTCCACAAAGCCCAACATATATATATATATATATATATATATATATATATATATATATATATATATATATATATATATATATATATATATATATATATATGGATTGACTCCAATGAGATGACACCTTATGGTGAGATGACATGCTACGGTCAGATGACGCAAAGCTCACCATACAACACTACAAAGCTCACCAATGGAGAACGCAAAGCTCACCTGGAAATAAAGCAAAGCTCACCACTTTGAACACCAAAACTCACCTTTTTTTAAATTTTGAAAATTAAAAAATTAATAAAAAAATAAAATAACAACACCGGTCAACCACCGGTCTGAGGCGGCGACAGGCGGGGCCCGGTGACCAGCGACCGGCGGCGGCCGGCGACAGGTGGTAGGCGGCGGTCAAAGCTACCAGTCAACGGTCAAAATCTAGTCAGCACCCATTCCTTTGATTTTTTTTTCAAAAAAAAATTCAAAGTGTTGAAAAAACATGGTGAGCTTTGCGTCATCTGACCGTAGCATGTCATCTCAGCATAAGGTGTCATCTCACTCGAGTCAATCATATATATATATATATATATATATATATATATATATATATATATATATATATATATAAGATCGCACATTGGTGAAAGGAATAAGAATAAAATCTAGCCTCTGGATCTGATGCATCGTGCAACTCAGATTTTGAGATAGTGCATTTTCAAAGGATTTTGGTGCATTTCGACATGATGCATTTTCAAACTATTTTGGTGTACCTAATTTTGATACAATCCTGAACCTTAGATCTCACAATCTAAAGCACCAGATTCATTATTATTTCTTTCATAAGATCGCATTATCACCAGAACTAAAATCTATATGTGTGTGTGTGTGTCAAAATTAGAAAGTCAACAACAAATATACAGTTTTTATTTCTTTCATTAGTCAAAATAGAAACTGTTTTCTTGAATGGAGAGAGTGTATAAACATATTTTCATTTTGATTCGATATTTTTCCCTCTCTATTTATGTAATATACCGATCTCCTCTGAGATAGTGGTAGTGTCTTTGAGAAAATCTTTATATTTACATTATGTTTGATTCGTAGAATTAGAAAATAAAGTAACTGAAAAAAAATTCATTTTTGTATGTGATGAATTTTACTTTTGGATCAGATGATTGTTGGGCCGAGCAAAATCGAGACGAACAGGTAGTTTTGCTTGTTTTGAAATAAAGTTTATGCTTTAATCATTTTATATATTATCACTACATTTATATGTAAATACTTTTCTTCCTAAAACAATTTTAATCATCCATTTCATAATGTGAAATTTTGCATTAAATAGGACTAAAACATAATGATTTTCCTAATGTAGAACTTAAACTTTTTTATTCCCTAAATAGGACTTAATAATGACCTAGTTGAAGGAATAATGTCCAGTAATAATAGACATTTAGTTGAATAATGAGTACTTCATAATGACCAAAAGTCCTACATTTGGAAATAAAAACATATTGTCCTATATTGGAAAAATCATTATGTTTTAGTCCTATTTAAGTAAATTTCTCGCATATGATTTTTGTGGATTTTCTTACATAAAAAATCTTTTTTTATTCAAAAAATGATTCTTATTTAAGCGATAAAAAAATACTTATTTTACTCATATGTAAGTCTATGATGAACTTTAAGTCCACCAAAGAATTTGCCTAGATAGAATACATATTGAAAGAGAGTATACTATATCGGCACGTTTCCATGGCCACTGGAATCAAGTGGCCACGGAATCCAATGGCTTCCGTGGCCACTGGATTCCAGTGGTCATGGAACCGTGCCGTATAGTATCGGCCCGGTTCCATGGCCACTGGAATCCAGTGGCCACGGAAGCCACTGCCCCCCTACGGAACTCCGTTCATAAAATTGATGATTCCTACCCCCCTAACTCCCCCGGTAAACTCCCCGCCAAGTCCCGACCCAAACTCATCACTCCACCTACGTCAATTGTACCTCGTAAGCATAAAGTCAAAACTTTTGACTTTAAAGTCAAAAATTTTGACTTTAAAGTCAAAAGTAAGTTACCGGAGTAAGTTAAATTAAAAATAATTAAATTCAATGTAATTAATTAAGTGGTCTTTGCTTTAAAAAAGTACACATTTAATTAGTTTGACATACTTCTTTTGGGCAAAAAAAAACCCAACGGTGTATAGTAACCACTACGTTCGAAAATGTAGCCTGCACTTTTCTTTGTTGAATGTTTCAAATTAAAATTAAGTATACACTTCTTCATTTTCTTTTTGGAAAATAAATACTTCATCTATCTCATGAAATTCTTTACAGATTAAGTTTTTATTATCAAATAATTATACACATTAATTTCAAATTAAATATATTTTTTTAAAAAATTATATATCAAATTTGTATCTCAAAAACAACCTAATTTTATTAAATTTACATTATAGTTGAGTATATTTTTTTACCATTGATGGTCAAAGTGTATAAAGTTTATCAAAAAAGGTCAATGTGTAAGGAATTTTATAGGATGAAGAATGGAGGATGTGACTTATCATTTCTTATTTTGAATATATTTGTACAACACACCCACCTTTCACTTTTCACATCTTTTATTTTTAACCAAGCAACTTTACACTTTTCTTAACTTGAGCATATTAAAGTACAAATTTCATTTGAGGTGGAGTGAGTAAAAGTACAAAACTTTAATCTTTTTATAGAATTGAAATTTTTTTAATGAGAGAATAACTTATTGATTATAAGAACATTTTAGAAGAGGAGTGACATTTAACTCAATTAAGTTAATTATTGTTTACAATTTAAATTACAATAAACTTTCAATTAAGTCCATTAAATATAATTCATTTAATTTATAATAATTTTCCCTTCAAAAGAACAAACTTTTATGCTCATGACTAAAATGTAGGGGAACTTGGTTCCTAGAGCCTCTTCATTTCCTTCTGGAATCATAACGTTAGCAGATTATGTTCATCAAAGAGGATTGAAGCTTGGGATCTACTCCGATGCAGGGTAAGATTAATTTCTCCTTCCCCTACCTAGTGAATCTAATTGTTGGTGAAGAATTGGCATGTTTTGTGATAAATTTGGGAGGGACAATAATGCTCCTAAACAATGTTAGATATTCGGTTTATGAAAAATGTGAAGAACAACTTGATAGATTTAGCAAATCGCGTATAAAGGTTTTCATATTAAAGTTATTTCAGGATAAAAAAACCATTTAATTTAATCAGATTAGATGTAAGTGATCTAGAATGAGTATGTGATACGGGCCCAATAGCCGATACTTGGCATCGGCCGTCCACGCCAGTGGTAGCTCGTCCTCGACGAAAGGTTGGGCCACTGAAGAGATATCGAGATTACATTTGAATTGTTATATTTTCTATTTATTTCTTTCCTATATTTATTAATTATTGTACTCTAGATTTTTATTAGGTGAGCGGAATTATAAGCTCCTTCGAGGTTTCTTTTCGGTTCTTTACCTCGATGCTTCTCTTGAACCGATAGGACTAGGGTTTTCTCTTATTTCTTTATACACGCATGTACCTGTTCAAGTGGAAATAAGAAAAGAAAACATTACGTAGAAATTTAGTTTACCGCAACTTCCTTTGCCCTAGCCGCGCAAGTTGGCCAAGGAGCTTCGGGTTCCACCTTGGTCCTTATCAACTCGTGCTTTCATCATCGTCTTCATGGCCTCCTCGTCGTCCGATCCTGTTCCTCCTGTCTTGATGCTCGAGGACTTGATGCATGCTATCAAAAACCTAGGAAAGGAGTTACAAGCCACCAAGTTGCAAGTCTCCGAACTGGTAGTCGTCCGGCAGCAGATTCCGCCCAATGTACGACATCCACATGTCGGTGCATGGCGCCCACCATTGCCTAAAACAGCACCCCCAACCGGCAATCCGCTTCCTCGCATGCGGGTGGAGCCCCGCGCTTTACGGGTGAAGACCCGGCTGGTTGGACGTTTTGCGTCCAGATGTATTTCGATTATTTTGGAACTCACGATGCTGACCGCCTACCATTGGCAGCGATGTTGATTGACTACCCCGCTTCGAAATGGTTTTGTTAATATCAAACTAATAATTGTGCCGCTTCGTGGGAGGACTTTCTTGTGGTCGTACGCCAACGCTTTGATCCCGATTATTATGAAAACTACGTCGGCCAATTGCCCAAAATGACCCAATCCTTGACCACTATGGAGTATCAAACAGCGTTTGAGTCCATTTTGAACAAGGTATCGAGTGTGCCAGAGTCGACGCTCGTGGCTATGTTTGTGGCCAGGCTCAAGCAACTGGTCCAACGCGAAGTTAACCTGCGTAACCCGACGATGCTCCCTGCGGCTTTTGCATTGGAACGAGAACTCGCTGCCTGTCACTAGGAGGTCTTGGGTAGTGTATCCCTCCAGCTCGGCGTCCGTGGTCGCCACGGCCTTCTACCCCAGTTTCGGTTGGGCCTGCCTCACAGCCCTCTCCTTCACCCAAACCTTTAGATAAAACCACGTCGAGCCTGTTACCGATTGTACGGCTCACGAACGCTGAAAAATTGGAACGCACTAAGAAGGGGCTTTGTTGGTACTACGACGAAAAGTGGGTTACGGGCCACAGTTGTCGGCAACATTTTCTTTTGTTCATGGGCCCTGACAATGATGATCCATGTGTAACTCCACCCGAACAGCCAGACGCGTCGGACATCACCTCAATCATCACGGGGGACGTCTCGAGTGTCCTTTCTTTGGCCTGGAAGCCCAAGTCCACGGGCGCTGAAGATTTCCGATTCGGTCAGTAGTATGGCGGTCCAGGTGTTACTTGACAGCGATAGCACACATAACTTTATTCACCCACAAGTGGCCGAATGCCTTGCCTTGGTTCTCCATCCCATTCCAACTTTTCGAGTTTATGTCGGCAATGGCGATTCGTTACGATGTTCTTACTCTTCCCGCGCACACCCCTCTCCTTACAAGGTAATATATTTGAAGTTGGCCTCTTTATTTTGGAAATTCACATACCAGATATTGTGCTTAGGGTCTAGTGGCTTCAAACTTTGGGGAAAGTCTCTTATGATTATGCACACATGACTATGGAATTTGAGTGGAATGGCACCACGTTCCTACTCCGCAGTGATGTGCAGTCCCCACAGCCGATGTCCTATGGTCTACTATGCTCGTTATTATCAACAGATGCTGAAATGGACATTTGCGAGTTGATAGCTTCGGATTCCTCATCGTTACACCAGCCGGTCATAGAGATCAGTCTGCCAGACGACATCCTAGCATCTATTTGGCAGACCCTTTTGAATCATGTAGCTGTTTTTAGTATCCCAACAGGGTTACATCTATTTCACCCTTGGGACCATCGAAGAATGAGATCGAGCGACAGGTGCGGGAGATGCTACAACAGGGGATTATACGCCCCATCAAAAGTCCGTTCTCCTCACCCATCTTGCTAGTTCGAAAGAAAGATGACACTTTTTGGTTTTGTGTTGATTATTGGGCGTTGAACGCGGACGAACTGTTTGATGAACTGGGGGCCGCACGCGTGTTCACCAAGCTAGATTTGCGATCAAGGTATCACCAAATACGGATGCATGAGTCTGATGTGTTCAAAACCATATTCCGCACCCATGATGGCCATTATGAATTTTTGGTTATGTCGTTTGGCTTCACAAATGCGCCGTCCACGTTTCAATCCGCCATGAATAGCATATTTCGGGAGTACTGACGAAAATTTGTTCTCACCTTCTTCGACAACATTTTCATCTATAGCCCGTCTGTGGAGATCCATGGCACGCATCTTGAGACTATCTTGGGCATGTTGCATCAGCATCAGTTCTTTGTCAAGCTCAGTAAGCGCTCTTTTTGTCAAACAACTATTGAGTATTAAGGTCATTTTATTGTCCCAGTAGCTCGACCCCAGCCAGGGGCTTTGCCTTGGACCCTGCCGGGGCTCCCACCCCTTGGGCCCTGCGATATATAGTGTGGTCGCTAGGGGTGTTCATCGGTCTAAAACCGGACCAGACCAGACCGAACCGGACCGAAGACCGAAATATGCCAAAACTTAGACCGAAGACCGGACCTAAATGTACTTGGTTTTGGAACGGACCAGACCGAATTCACATGGACCGAACCGGGAAGACCGAAAAGACCGATTTTAATCTGTTACGGTATTAGTATTATCTAAAATGGCTGGAAATTAGGATTGGAATGCTGCTGCTATGCTGCCGACTAAATCACTGTCGATTGTTGAAGGCCAATGTGCCCACTTTCATAGTTGGAGAAGAAGATTAGAGAGGGCATGCAAGAATAATCATGATTAATACATACCTTCGCAGTCCAATTGAAGCCTTTCGACACAAAGAGATGGGAAATCTAAGAAGCATCGGCCATCGCCCGTCGTCGGTCCAGCGGGTAGCGAGGATGAATCCCTACTTTCTGAGAAGGTCGGCCGTCAGTTTACTCCCAGAGACCCAGACTACGAGCGTGTAAATTGACGATTGGGAATTGGCTTTGGGATTGGGTTTTCAATATTTTAGTATTTGGGCTTTAAAAAATATGTATGGACAGTGGGCTTACTGGGTTGGACTATTGGACCAATTGGGAATTAAATGGACTATTCGGTCTAATCGGTCTAGACCGATTGTCAATTGGGTTTGGAACGGACCGGACCGAAACCCGAAATGTTAAATACATAGGACCAAAGACCGACCCGAAATCGATTCAGTTCGGGTTCGGTCTGGACCTATCGGTCTGGTTTGGTCGGTTTTTTCGGTCTGAACCTAAACATGAACACCCCTAGTTGTCGCCCCCGGATTCTAGCTATCAAATTTTTAATATCATTGAATGAGCATGCACTCTACACCTTTAAACTCGTTTAAAATATGTACTAAAATTCTTCTCCATTCTAAGTAAATCTCAATCATAAAATAGTTGATGATACTAAAATCACCAACAATCATCCCATATTCTACTGTAATCCATGATCCACTTAACATGAGATATCATAATGACAAACTTATGGATAAATGAAAATGTCCCGATGATTGAATTTTCATCTTAGTATGTTACATAATCAAAATATTTGAATCTCAGAGTGTTACTAAGGATTGAAATCCAGCTATTCATTTAAATACATGAAGATAAAGATCATAATATACACATAAGTTCCACATACTCATTTTCTAATCTTGACATGATGTTTTATTAGCCTTGTGTCCCTATCCTTCAATGAATATATAAAAACCAAGTCCAAGCTTTGTTAAGCGGATAAACTTCATACTTATATAGCATATTGTTTGATGTCTTGCACATGCGTATACAATTTTCCATAAGAATTATAAGAAGATATATTTCAACCTCTTATACTCAAAGGTCTGAACACATACCTTGCGATGTCGTTGTTAATATGTTCTATTAAAGTATCTCACATCAGAATTTGAAGAGAAAAAATAATCAGTATATAAGCTCTTAAGTTGAACTAAGTAATTGATTGGATTCAATTTTTAATAAAAATAATCAGTATATAAGCCCAACTGACTTATGACCCAATCCCATGATCGCTACTCCATGAACTTCTAAATAGACACCTTAACAAATAAGGTTGGCTAAAACTAGCTCTGATACCATGATAGAATTTTACATGGGGTAGGGATCATTAGAATGGTCCAAAATACACTTAGGCTGAACCACATTAAAAGATTGAATCCAATTGATTACTTTGTTCAACTCATGATCTTATATACCAATTACTTTTCTCTTCAATTTCTGATGTAGGATACTTTAGCATGATCCAATCTCTAGATGTTAAGCTTTCCACATTGAATCCTGCACATTGATGGGAATTGGGAATCTCAACGTGAAAGACTTTATGTGGACTTTAATCCCATCCCTGGCCTATAGCCAATTTATGCACAAAAATCTCTTCTTAATCCTTTGGTTAAGTGATTGGCTAGATTCTGTTGAGTTCTAATTAACTCTATCGATGCCGCACCATAGTTGATAAAATTACAGATCATGATATGTCTAACACCCATATATCTAGATGTACCATTGTAGACTTTGTTATATGCCTTAACCAAGGCAGTAGCATTGTCGCATCATATAGCTATTGAAGATAATTGTTTTGGCCACAATGAAATTACATACATCAAGTTTCTTACTTCCGGCCAGCATGGGGACTAGGGTGTTACAAATGGTATCAGAGCAACCCTGCGACAGTGACAAGCCAACGAGCTTAGTTCATCTAGTGGGGAAGATCTAAGGGCTTGTAGAGGGTGCAACGAGAACATTCCATTCTTAAGTAGTGGTGAATGTAATACCCGGGTTAACATGAAATGGAAAGAGCTCAAAAGTATTAATAGTGTACTAGTTATACCAAAAAGGTATTTCTTTTTTTCAAAAGTTCATCACTTAAAAACTCCAAAGTTAAGCATGTTGAAGTTGGAGCATTTCTTGAATGGGTGACACACTGAGAAGTTCCTTGTGCATGCAAAAGTGAAGAAAAAGTACACGAGAAAGATTTGTGTTGTTTTGTAGGACTAGTATACAATCTTATTAGTAGAAACTTCTAGTATGGGTAGGGACCGAGGTGTAACAATGAATCAACTAGTAGCATAGATTAGGGAGACTGGCTAAGGTCATGTTCACCTCAACTTATTATTTTTACTTATTATTTATACTTATTATTTATTCTTATTAGAATTATATTAGATCAAACCAGATCAGATCAGAAACATCTTTAAATATATAACTACATTCAGATAAGACCACACCAGATAGGATCAAAACTTATTTCAATCAGATTATAACCATTCTCATTAGGTGAAGAGAACAATGCCTATATAATAAAAAGGGTTAGGATTGTGAAGACACTAAAGGAAGTGCTCAAGGAGTTAAAGAATAAGAAAAAGACTCAAGATAAGGCTCAAGCTTACGCTCTCTTATTTCAAAAGGAAGATTCTTTCTCCTAGGAATGCTAAGCCTAGGCCAAATAGAACCCCTGTCTTAAATAAAGCCTTATCTCTCTCCTAAACATCCTTACTACAGTTAAATTAAGAGGAAAACGATTCCTCCCTCTATCCAACCTGATGTAGTTTATGACATTTATGTGATGTTGTTTTCAACTTAAGAACTCCCTAAGTCCAGATTTAGTTACATGTCAACTTTTTTTAAATAAATCTCATTTGTTTTAAAAAAGTTCAAAATGTCAAATAAGTCTTCAAATGAGTTTGTGATTCATCCATGTCAACAATACTCATAACATATTTCTAATATTTTTTTAGAAAATTGATCATATTTTCTATATTGAGTGTAAAAGTAAACAAGTAATAATAAATAAGTGAAATGTTGAAAGTGTAAAGGTACATGTGAACAAATAAAGTATTTAAAAGTTATGGAGTATATCAAAAGATTTATAAAATACGAGAAGACTTGTCTAAGTTATATTAACAAATAATTAATGAAAATTTGTAGTGGAAGAAGATAGGAGTTAAAAATATTCAAACTACAAGATCTTTTAGGATGGAAGGACTATTATTATGTGAGTCTTTAATTTGAATTAGCTGTCAATATTAGTAAACCTCACAAACAATGCACAGTTCATCACTTTCACAAGTAATGTTTTACAATATACTTTTCTTCAATTGTAGGACAGAAACATGTAGTGATACAATGCCTGGATCATTGGGATTTGAAGAGCAAGATGCAAAAATTTTTGCTTCATGGGTATGTAATAAATATGTTTATTTGAGCTGCTTTAGTGTAGGAATTTTAAATGTGTAACACCAAAAAGTATTGAGAATCCTAGAATATGAGAGAAAAATACAAGAAAATATATGCAGAAAAATTATATTTTCACTATTTCAAGATAATATGCAAAAAAAACTTTCCCTTCTTTACAAGGTTAAATACCAAACACTCATAAAAAGGAGTGTAGATCATATATTTTTTCCCTCCTTCCCAGCACAACAAAGCTTTAAACCAATTATGGGCATTTTAAGTGTGTACGACTATTGGAATAAAAGGATAATAAGTTTACTTGAGAAAATTGAATGGTACTAGAATATGAAGCATTCCTAACACAAGCAGGAATCAACCAGTAAAAGAAAATGACTAATGAACAAATATTACCATAAGTAATACTATTGTTATTATTATCTAACATCTCCCCTCGAACTGAATCTAGCATAAGCAATAGGAAGCTTGGATAATATATAGAAAGTAGAAACTAAAAACCTTAGGAAAGATGAAGGTTGATGTGCATCGGTAGCTACTACCAACAAAGAAGAAGATGATGAAGAAGAAATAGAAGACAGAAGTTTTACATGCGTTGATAGCAGCTCACTTCGAAAGAGAAGAAGAAAATAAGGCTCTCAGAGGTGCTTATTTGGCTAAAGATTCCTGACACATTTCCTTTTTCTTGGATCCAGGAAATTATTTCCTCAATTACGAGAATATTTTGTGCTTTTCTTGAAGGGGTTGGTTGTTAGAGGGCATTTCTTAGTCTTCCTCTATTTCTTCTTTTGGATTTTCTTTTGTTGTGATTTGCTCTGGTTTTTTTCCTAATCAACATAAACAGAAAGGATATTGATGATGAAGAGTGAATGATTTGAGAGAGAAAATATGGACTAAGAATAGGTGGTGGAGAAGAAGATTCAAACGTGGTAAAAGGAGGGAGTTGCCTATCCATTAACAAGAGGATATTGACGGGATTTTTGTTACAACGGTTAGATTCAAGAAATACAACAATTATGAGGTTTGGTGGTTGAAAATTTTGGTTGCTGATTGGTACTAATGTGCCTAGGTACCTGTTAGTTTGAGAAGTGAGAGGAGAAGTTTATTTAAAGAGGCTAAGGTGGTGGTTCATAAGAAATGCCATCAATACTCGATTGATAACAAACTGAGCATGAACACCCTCTTCTCCAGAGTATTTACAACATATATATATATATATATATATATATATATATATATATATATATATATATATATATATATATATATATATATATATATATATATATATATATATATAACCACCAAATACTCCCCAAGCAAAGTGAACAAATCTTGGCTTCTTAATTTGCCAAATCACCTCAATGGAACAATTTGGTCTCCATCAACATGCGACTAAATGTGAGAAGCGCCCCTAGCTGCGATCCAATGGGTAGAGCCCCTGGCTAGGTTTGAAACTTCTTTAGCTCTTTGTAAAAACATTCAATGTGTAAATTGTAGATTCCAATGTAGGCATTCTCTAGACTTTGCCTATTACAGAAAATTGCTAAATGTTTGAATGTCATTATGCAACACTCAAATGTTGAATAATGTTCTCTCACATCATTTGCAAGACATTGCAAAATATTTGAATGTTTCTATGGAACATTGGAGTGTTTGATGGTAATCTACAAAACTTAGTGCAAAAGATCTGCTAAGATTTGAATATTGGTATTTAAGCATTCAAATGTTTAGAGATAAAACATGCAGATTTGAGCGTAAACTGCT
Source organism: Cuscuta campestris (assembly GCA_900332095.2). Lineage (NCBI taxonomy): Eukaryota > Viridiplantae > Streptophyta > Magnoliopsida > Solanales > Convolvulaceae > Cuscuta > Cuscuta campestris. The sequence continues at coordinate 12,720 of OOIL02003232.1, forward strand.
ACAATCATTTGAATGTTTGAATAAAACATTCGAATATCTACATGACTTGTTTTGTTTTTCACCAACAATGATGTACAATCACACATTTCTTTGTATCTATAGAGAACAACAATGTGTTTGAGTTACAATAAAATCCATACTCGATCTAGATTACTTACATCTTAATAGATATTTATAATTAAAGGAAGGTATTTATTATTCCAAAATATTCTCCTTTGGGAAGATAACTACAATCTAAATTATGTTGAATAATACAGTATTAGAAAATTCACATTTTAATAAAATGGTTTTAAAAATAGCATCTTTACATGGAATTTTGGATAAAGAAATTTATATGAAATCAACAAAAGGTTTTGTAGATCCTCTCAAGGAAGACATGTCGTTCAAGCTCAACAAAAACTTGTAAGTGTCAAAGTAAGAACCAAGATAGTGGTATAAGAAGTTTAACTCTAGATGCAACAAAAGTTTTGAGAATTACTTTCAGAAGATGTTCAAATTAATGAAAAATGTCAATGCAAAGTCTAAGACTACTCCATTTACAAATCATCTAAAATTATTCAAGGAGCAATTGTATAAGATAGATGAGGTGCAAACTTGAAGTATGTTATGATGTGCACTAGACTTGATATATCACAAGATGTGAGAGCTTTCAAAAGGTCATGACAAAGTTAATCAGCGTATGTCTATATTATAAATTATATCACAGTTAGTTGGATGTCTACGCATTAGAAGTATGTTTCTTTTTCTTCTACTAAGGTTAAGTATGTGACAATAGTCCAAATTAAGATGGCCTCCCTTATGGTTGGATCATTAGATTCCAATCAAAAACCAATTTTTAATTGGAAGAATAACTCATATTCTTATATATGAAATATTTTTTTAATTTTTGTGTTCGATATAGAACTATATCCTCGACAATTAGCTTCAGCTTTCCTAACTTTGATCTTTTTGCTCTATGCTCTTGGTTAGGGAATTGACTATTTAAAGTATGATAATTGTAACAACGATAATGAAGATGTTAAAGACAGGTACAAATTCTATTGGCTCCTTGTTTCCTCTTTTATGTATATATGATATGTGCATCATGTTTAGATTTGATGTTGATTGATTTGATCTTTTTGTTGTCTTTTTTCTAACTTTTTAGTAAAACCATTTTTTATCACATTATTCATAGTATTACTCATTTTTGGTAACATTGCAATATTGCATTAATCACTTGTGGCTATCTAATTTTTTTATCAATACTACCTATAAAAAATTGAATGGTTACAAGGAGGGAAATCAAACCACATATACAAAAAAAAATGAGACAAAAAGACACACAAGAATCGAAATCCCGGAATCTAAAGGGTTGGTGTAGCAGCAAATAGGGAAGCTAAACAACAGAAGCAGCACCATATAGAGAAGAGTAGAACCAGTTGGCAGCTCCTACGAAAATATAATGTTGATCAGGAAACCAAAAAAATACTTGAAAAGATATAGAAGAATGAAAGATGAGTCTCAGAAGCTTTTCTTAAGGGTGGAAGTGCCCGCCTACCATACTGGTGAACGTGAACGCTCTCCTGAAAAGATAAAATGGCTAGCACATAGGTTAGTTATATGGATCGTGAACGCTCTCTACATTGATATGATTGTCAACTAGAGGGACGAGGCCCCAAGGACCCCATATCATATGTTTTTTGTTTTAGCGTCTAAGCACTATGTTTCAAAGCCCTGGACTTTGTGTTAGCTCTAAGTCCTAGAAATCGGGTTCATAGTCTTAGCCTGGAGTCTGGGGACCTCGTACATTCATTCTACACTCGAACCCTACACCTTTGTCTTAGCCTCGATACTTGTGCTCTAGGTTCCAAGTGTTTGGGCAGTTTTTTTTATGCCTCAATATCGATCCTCGGGCTCGGCCTCGAACTAAATTTCCACTACTATTATATACGTAAAGTTTGAATCTATCCACTCTTCACCCTTGAGTTTTATCTCTTGTCAAAAGATGTTACATCCTTGTATATGTCCTTTGACAACAAACACACTTTCATGTGTGATGCTCACAAACAAGGGAAATGTGACATCATATTGTTGTCTTTCCACTAAATTGTATTAATGAATAAAGATTTGACATGATATATATATATATATATATATATATATATATATATATAACATCAATTTCTATTACAAAGAAAAGTCTAAACTATTTATTGAATTTATTTGGTAACAGTATTTTATACAATCAAAACCATACATGAAAAAATTAACTTTGTTGAAGTTTTTTCTATTTCCTTAGTTTTTTATATATTATGCACACCCCTAGTAATTGAGTATTTTTCTCTTTAATTGAAAAATCAGGTACTATAAAATGAAGCAGGCACTACTTAACTCGGGAAGAGAAATCTTTTTTTCTATGTGTGAATGGTACGCCTTTTGCCCAAATAATGTGTTTCTTCTAGTCATCATAGAATTTCTCGCTTCTCAAATCATGTTTTTATTTATTAGGGGACAAGAAGATGTTGCCACTTGGGGACAATCTGCAGGTAATAGTTGGAGAACCAGTGGAGACATCGATGATAATTGGGAAAGGTGTGTATATTGTGTAATACTCCTTCTATCCCTAAATATATTTTCATTTTAACTTTTCACCTATCCCAAAATACATTTCCACTTCAATTAAAATCTCATATTTACCATTAATAATTATGAGAACTTGTAATCTTACGATAATAAAAATGACACCAGTGCTTGACACCAGTAGTTTTGGAGCACTTGCGGTGCTCTGTTCATAAAACGAATGATTCCTACCCCCTAACCCACCATCTAAACAATCATACCCATCAATTTTACCTCTTCCCCACCCCAATCCTCTTGCACCCCCCTCCCCTTAGATTGCCGATTTGGGGCCCCAAATCGGTGATCTAGGGAGCATAGGGGCTGGGGTGGGGCGAGACGAAATTGATGCGTACGATTAGTTTAGAGGGTGGGTTAGGGGGTAGGAATCATCAATTTTACGAACGGAGCACCGCAGGTGCCCCAAAACTACTGGTGTCATGATGTTACACCACTTAAAGTGGTGTAACATTAAAGCTTCTCAATAATTATTAAACTAACTATCATATAATACATATCCATTATTAATGCAACAATCACATCTTATTCTACCATACTATAAAGCAAGGCGAATTAAATATAACACACAAAATACGGATTTTTAAAAGTAGAATTTTTTTTAATGATGGAGGTAGTATGTTGTAGTCCTAACATATTTTATAATTTTTTTTGCCCTAACGCCCTGTATGATATTTGTTGAAAAGTTTATGAAAAACAACAAAAACTGATGGGACTAAAAATAAAGAACATACAACCTTTTTTCGTGATAACACCTCTCAACCCAAAGAAAATCCATGACCCTATCGAATTATATTTCCACTATACTATTCCCTTGGCTATCAATATTTTTGAGACTACACCTTACCTTACATCTCTTCCCTTGGATCTATCTCTTCCAGGCACTCAATCTTATAGCATATGAGTAGAATTCATTACAAAAAGCGTCTAACAAATTTAAAAGTAATACACCACTTTCATATCTTCTTGCACCATAACTCACACAATTCATAAATTGCTCATCCGTTCTTCTCCTTCTTATTTCTGCATGCTTCACACACCACCATACATGGATTTCTTATTATAATTTGCTTCGTTTTATATCCTTTCTTTTTCTTCATTTCACACCCACACACATCACATCTTTTGTTATGCATCATTCAATTTATTTTTCTTTCAACTTGAGAACAAAATAAACTCCAACATACTTACTATTTTAAAATTAGGGAGGTATATATACCTAACAAGTTTATCCATCAACTCAATTCAACAAATGTCTAAGCTTGACTTAAGGAACATACTTTTTTCTTCACGTCAAAACGCAATGCTTGTGCTGCCACATCGAGTTATACCGTCGTTATACTATCACCAAACAAAACAAGCCTCACCAAACGAGACATGTCTTTTGACTCCACAATGCCAGAAAGACTTTGACAGAAGGAATGGACCTATTGATTACCGATTTTGACAATTCGCGTAATCTTTTATGGTATCTTTTATCCATTTATTCCCATGCTAACGTGGTCAAACTCATCATCTCTTATTGCATAAGAGGTTGACCATCAAGATCTCACATTCTTGATTTTTCTAGCACGATTCCTCTGTAACTCTAATGGTGAATCTTGAAATGCCACATGAGATAAGACCTATAGTGCGTGGCTCTGAAGTTTTTCCCTCCACAAAAATGGACCTTTCGAACCTAACAATGTCGCACCTTGGAAAGGTTATGGAATGAGAGGCGGGTTGCCTTTGCAACAAACTGTCATTATGTGCTCTCGACAATTTCTAGCTTCTCTATCAAGTCTAGAGAATTTGTCATGGCAACCTTGTTTAAAACACTACCTATGAGGAATGCACTAGTGATGCTCCCGTTCAAACAGTCTCAGTATGTCTCAGTAATTTTTGGCCACTAGAGCCCTTGTAAGACTCCCATTTTTCTCTATATCAATGTATATCCTTATCATTGCCATTCTTCATCCTCGAAAGCATAGTTCCATTGAAGGGTATCTTGGAGGTAGGGGATCTATGAGATCTGACCTTGAGGGACCTTCTCTAGAGGGTGGACATGTTACAAAGAAAATGTGAAGAGCTTACAACCTTGGATCTATCTGTGCACCTCAAGAGCTCACTTACTAAGTACTTCCTACGAGAGTCGAGTCCTCCAAAGTTCCACATTCCCTAAGGACCATTTCCACAAGCTCCAGACTAATATGACTGTCATCAATTGCTCATAATAGCTCTTGTGCTGAGCCTTTTCGGCTACTCTGGAAGGACGTGCTCATAATGGTTCTTCAATAAGACGAAGCTTCCGACATTCTCTAAGGGCATTGTCCGGGTTTTTTCCAGAGATCGAGAAAATGGAAAGTTATAAAGAAGCATAGAACGGATTACAAAGAGAAGAAAAATAAACTTCAAGCCCTTATTCCAATCGCCAACACTCTCCTTAAAAATGAACTTAGAAAATTTACTCTCCACTTTGTTCGTCATGCAATGCAGATCTACCCCTCTACTTCTAGCAGCTATCTCTTTATCGATGACCAGCTTGCGGAGGATATTAGGAATATTTAGGGCAATAGAAAATAGAATATTATCATTATTATTTACTTTTCTTATTCTATTTTTACCTTAATTATTTATTCGGCTATGGTTAGGATTTTCTCTTGTATCCCCTATGTATAAGAATGGAACTTTCATTATTTAATAAGACCAATATTATCAAATTATATCAATCCTTCCTCAAAAGGGAGGGACTGGTACATAACTTAAAGATAGTGTTGGTTAAACATCCTAACTATAACCACTCATATTTTAGTAGAAATTATATTGTTTGATAAGAGAATAATCACGGAAATGCTAGAGTCACAAACAAATAGTTCACAAACTTCACAAATTTATTTTCTGTGGATTTTAAATTAAAATATATTTTATTATTTGAATGCATCTTATTTCTAACAAAATATTAAAAAGGTAGATTTGTGAATTTTATAAAGGTGACTTTGGCATTACTCTAATCTAAATTAAAGCATACACATATTATCAAACATATACAAATTTATAGTCTTATATGAGTTTTTTTATATGTTTCCAGCATGACTTCACATGCGGATCAAAATGACCAGTGGGCATCTTATGCATATCCTGGGGGATGGAATGGTACTTTAATTTTAACTTTTTTTCAAATTTATTTTTTTGATAATTACAACTGAAAATACAAAACTCAAACATATTTTGACTCAAATAATTTTTTGGTCAAATGTGAGGGAACATTGACTAGAGGGGTGTGCTTGCTAGTCAGGAATTTCTTACACACGTGAAAATTAAGTCTTATTTTTGGTAATTATTTTCTATTTTCAACATCTAAATTTTGGATTCTAGACTCAAGATTCTAATTACCAGAATATATACTTTAATTGAAATTAAAGCGTGAATAGATGGCATTAATCATGTAATTAATTTTTTTATATCACTGACTCTATTACAATATAATATCTGTTTACAATAATGGTGCACAATTTTTTTTATATTCGTGACCTCAGATCCAGATATTTTGGAAGTTGGAAACGGCGGCATGACTCAGGCAGAATATCGATCTCATTTTAGCATTTGGGCATTGGCCAAAGTAGGTATCATATCATAATATTCTCCTTGGTTCCCATGACATTGGAAATCAATGTCATATGATGATCTGGGGGTGCACCGGTACTAGTCGTAAATTGACAGTTCCTGTCTCTCCAAATTCCCCGGTAAACCCCACCACCTCGACCTCGAACACACCCACCCACCTCGACCTGAATACACCTCCCGCCCCTTCCATTGCAACCCCAAGTTAATTTTGACTATGAAGTCAAATTTTGACTCTAAAGTTAAAATTAACTTGGAGGTGTAATTGAAGGGGGTGGGGGTGTGTTCGAGTCGGGACGGGGTGGGGCTGGGGGTTTACTAGGAGGTTCGGGGGTAGGAGCCGTCAATTTTAAGAACGGGAGACCGGAATACTCCCGGATCATCCGATGACTTTGATTCCTAATGTCACGGAAACAGGCTTCCATAATATTATAAAGTGTCTTTAAACGTTGTTGTTTATGGCTATGGGAGGATGGGTATAAGACTAAGAATAAAAGAGCTCAAACACCCATATATGGATTATCAAAAAAAACATAAAAGAACCAAAAGAAACATATCTTTAAACATTGCATAAATACACAAACACGCCGGATAAGATGGGGCTGGATCAAATCCTTTTTTAATTAACTTAATTTACAGATCTTTTGATAGAAATCTAGAATGCAGAACTCATTTAAGAATTCTAGATTTATATCAAACTAAGGACAAGTCACAGAGTTTATCTAATCCGGTCCCAAAGACCAGCCAATGTAAAAGGAAATAATCATAATTAATATATTTCGTAAGATAGTCCATTTTCGAGAAAGCGTATGCTTTTTACACACTCAAAATTAATGATTCATACCTTTTTTAATCTGGTAATTCTAAGAACACCCACCCCGGCCTAGTCCAAACGTATCCCCCATTCCCTTCATTTTCATCATCTAAATTTAATTCACTTTGAGGTAAAAAAAATTAGACGACCTCAATCTCAACTAAATTTGAGAAATGTAATTGAAAGGTTTAGGGGTAGGTGAGTGCAGGTCGGGCTTTGAGTTGAAAATTTACAGTGGCATTGTAGTGTCAATCAGACCCAATGTCAACGGAACCGGTCCCCAACACATTGCTAGACATTGCAAAAAATCAAATGTATAACAAAAGAGTTCTTTTGACCCTTGAACTATTATGACCCGAGGCCCATACAGTGCTTCATTCGTAGAATTGATGGTACTATCCTCTAACCCCCCTAAACCTTACCCCTGCCCACCCCACCCCAACACCCCCTACCCCCCCCCCCCAAATCGCTAATGTAACCAATCGGCGATTTGGGGAAGGGGGTAGAGGGTGCTGGGGTAGGGAGGTAGGGGGCATGGAGTAGGATTTAGGGGGGTTAGAAGAGGTAGGAACCATAATATGACCCGAGATTCAATGGTGAAAAGGACCTTGCCGTATATATATAATGTAAAAACTCAAAAAATTTAATGAGTAAACTTTGCAAATCATTGAGTGCAAGTAGGCAAATTAACATGACATTGCAATTTAAAAAAAAAACAGGCTCCCTTGCTGATTGGGTGTGATATTCGATATATGGACAATTCCACCTTCAAAATACTTAGCAACAAAGAGGTCATCGATGTTAATCAAGGTATGTATTGCTCATTTTCTTATACTCTCTTGGCATATTGAATTGAAAAAAAAAACATTGGAAGTACTAGTATATTTTTTTATATAAAAAAATTAGTAGTATTTTTGAAAAAATAGGGAATAGGAAATTATCTAAGTAGTTTTTCTATATAAATTAGTACGGCTCCATTATTTGACAACAAATTTCGTTGACATATTATAACAACCTCTACGGTGCATTTTTTTTTAAAAAAAACCCTTATCCCATGCCCCCACCCGNGTAATTTTGTAGCCAATCCGCATTTTGGGGAGAGGGGCAGCGAGGCTGTTAGGGTGTGGGGCAGCGCAGTTTTGGGGGTAAGGAAAGGTACAAATCATCAATTTTTCGAATCGAGCACTATAGGCATTATTATCATATTATGACAACAAAATTTGTTGTCAAAAGAAGGGATCCAAATTTTGTTGGGCTTCTTTTGACAACAAAAATTGTCATACTATGACAATAACTGATAACGTACTCCGTTAAAAAAATTGATGGCTCATATCCTCAATTCTCCTTTCCAAAAAGTTGATTGACCACAGTATTATTGTAGCTCATCAGTATTTTAGGGAAGGGACATGAGGTTATGTGAGATAAGAATCACCAATTTTTCAAAAAGGGCACCGTAGCGGTTGTTATCATAATATGAGAACAATTTTTGTTTTCAAAAGAAAGCCAAAGAAAATAGTAATACCATTATGTTGAAAATTAAGAAATTAAAATGCATATTTTTTTTGTGTGTGAGTAGATGCCCATATCTTGATTAAGCTTAAGATAGAAAGAAAGTTGCTTATTATTGTGATACCTAATTAATGTGCAGATGGACTTGGTCATCAAGGGAGAAAAATTAAACAAGATGGAGATTTAGAGGTAAATTAAACGTACTTTACCAATTACCACATTGTTAGCTAGTTGTCAACGCGTGACCAGTTTATTTATTTATTTAGCGGTTTTAGCCGTTGGAAAATTTAACATTAACTGGTATTTCAACGGTCTTATTTAGTAGAATCGATTAACTCTGAGCATATGTTCTCCCAAGTGAGACAAATGTTCCGATAACTAACGGATTTGGGAATTATTGGAAGGAAATTGGAGAGAAAACATCCACACTTTAGCAATTGTTGTACGGTCGACCAGACCTCCTAACGGTCATGTGGTCCTACCATAAATTCATCTCCCGAGCATGCTGGTTCAGAAATCTAATTTTCGGTCGATCGTGTCATTACTCTAGACTCTAGCACACCTACTCAACCGTGTGAATATGTTTGGTCGACCGTTACGTTTGGTCGGCTGAGATACAATAGTTATACACTCCATCATGCGGTGCTCCTTTGGGACCCACCATTCCTCATTGTTGATTGATTGAAGTTGTTTTCCAAAATTCTAAAAGTTGTGCAGATTAATATACTCCCTCCCTCCCCAATTTGATTACAAATTGCGGGTTACGGAGTAAAATTTCCTACTTTTTGAAATCATTTTATTTACAAATTGGTATATCAATAAGATATAAAAATTACATATTAAAAAACTACGTCAAAAGTTCTACAAAACAAGAGGTAACAAGAATATTTTATTTTATCAAAAACTTAATGAAATCGCGTAAACAAACAAAAGTTATCAAGAGGAGAGAAAAAAAAGATTGTAATCTATTTAGGGACGAAGGGAGTAGAATTTAAAGGAGAGATATTTTACTGCAGGTTTGGGCAGGACCATTGAGTGGGAACAAAGTGGCAGTGGTGCTGTGGAACAGAGGAGCAACGGAGGCAACCATCACTGCTTATTGGTCAGATTTGGGCCTCAACGCCACCACCCTCGTCACTGCTCGAGACCTATGGGATGTATGTATTTCTTCATACTTTATAGAGTAATTCTCATAAATAATCCTCCATCTGTCTTAAATTAGAATGCTTGTTTTTCTTTTTCGTCCGTCCTAAAATGATATGCATGTTTCCTTATTTGGTATGATTATTTATGTAGACTTCCCAAAATACCCTCTCATGTAATTACTCCTACCCACCCTTGCTTACTCCTACCCACCTTAAAAAAATAAAATGAGGGGCAATTTGGAAAGTCAACCTTAATTTTTTCTTTCCTTAAATATGGCTTAAAGTCAAAATAAGCGTTATAAAATGGGACGGAGGGAGTCTTTTATAATATGTGTTTTTCATCTATAATTTTTAATTTTAAAATATTATGTACAATCGTGATCCTCAAATTTTTTGAAACTTATTCCATAATTAGTCATTTCGGAACATATTTAGGGAAAAATATTTGGTCATATATGGCCTCAAAGAGTAAAAGACTAAGGAATCACCTCATATTCAACCTAAAACTCTTATTTTGATAGTTTTTTTTAATATTCTACGCCTATTATGGTATTTTTCTCGAAAAAAACTTGTTATGGAAGAAATTTCAGAAATTGAGAATAATGGATGTAGTATCTAAGAATTGGAGACCAAAAATGAAAAACCACCTACTCTTAGGGACCATTTATGAAACGTATTCTTGTTTATATGTGCTTGTTATTAAGGGTCTAGTCCCTTGGCCACTGGCTAGAGGAGTCGCTAGCGGTGTCATTACCTTTTTGGAATGCCTACGATGTTGCGTTTGTAAAATCTTTAGTTCATACTCCTAACCTCACTGAACCCCCGCCCCTGTACTCTCACCCCAACTGTCCCTTCCAAATGTGTGGTCACAAGGCAATAGCCTAATGACCACACATTTGGAGGAGGGCGGGAGGTTACGGTGAGAGTGAAGCGATAGGGTTGTGACGGGGACTTTTGGAGGGCTAAAGAGTTGGAACTATCAATTTTACAAATAGAGCACCGTAGGCGCTCCAGAAAAAACAATGACACTGCCAATAGCTCCGTAAGACAGTGGCTACGGAACCGTGGCGTATTATTAGCGATATATAACAAACCATGTATTGACAGCACTCGAGGGTGAGACTACCAAGTAAAGGACAAATCTCAGCAAGTGTTCCAACACATGACTGCAAAATGTATGTCCTTAGTCCGATGCCACCGTCGACCCAGAGGGATCGAAGTGCTGCAAAACGTTCAAATGTGTAATGTTTATATATAAAAATTAATTCTGTAACAAAATTGGTGCATTTCTATACAAAAAAATGTTGAAACTATTAGTGCCTGCAACTTGTATTAAATCTATTAATTTCTGCAACTTGTATTAAATATATTACTCATTATCCCCTCCAAGATTTAGTTGTGCTATTTTTCATATATTCAATCAAGAAATTTGTGATGAATTGGCTAAAATATGTCAAAGATAGGTTTTGGGCATTGTTGACACGAATGAGTAACAAATTAGAGTAAATTACCATCGAAATACCAATATAGGAGCGCATTATTTTTATCCACCTTGTCAACCAACCCCACGGTGGAGCTCCGGCGACCGGAGCTCTGGTGGCATTTGCAGTATGGGAGTCGTAATGAGAACTCATATTTAGGTCACAAAAAGAATATTATTCCTATTTTGGTATTTTCATTATCTTTTACTCCTACTTAGGTACTTCGCCCAAAATCATTTGAAGTGGGCAACTTATTTTTGAAAAATGAGACTTTTATAAAGTGGACAACTAATTCCGAACAAAGGGAATGCACAATGATCTATGTATGGATCAACATTCCCAATCACAGTCTCACTTAGCTGAAGCAATCAATAATGGCAGAGCATCATCAGATATGCAGAGCTCCTGCCATTGTTGCATTTACATGGATAATAACAAGATATGTGTGTATATATGTATATACTCTACTTCCAAACAAACCTCAGAATTCCATGGGTTTTCGCTGCATGTTTGTAGCGCCAAGGATCATTCATTCATCACTGTTGTTGCCCTCTCATCTTTTCGACGATGTTTCTTCCCTTCTCTTCAATATGTCGCCTCTTCTCTTCAAACTTCTCAGACATCTTCTTGCTCAAACCTATCATCCTCGCTTTCGTGCTTCCCAGTCTCTTTGTTTTCACGCCATCGTCTTCTTCACAAACATGGTTCTGTCCCACCTCCTCTTCCACCATGCCTTTGTTTTGACGAAGACTCGCTGCTTGCTCTTCACAACTCAATAATGGGACGCGCAGTTCTTTCTCTGGAGGAGGAGCAGCTAGTGATGAGGAATGTGCATTGAGAGCACTGTTTGCTTTTTGCAACGATGGCTCGATGTTTTGGTGGGGTCCTTCATCTGGACCACTGCTGCTGGCAGCTTCGGGAGTGGCCACGTCAGCGTTCTCGGTGCTTTGCGGTTCTTGATTAATCCATATGAAAGGCGCTAACTTACGTGGGACCCAGTTCTCCTTTTCAGCTAACATCCATGGCAGGCATACACTCTCGCAGTTTGGAAGAACCAGTGTCTCCCGAATGGCTGCCTGCATCAGTGTCAAGCATTATATGATTATTATATTCATTCAACCAATAAAAAAACAGAGGCTTCAAAGAGAGCCATCCATCTGCCAAGAGCTAGCCACGGATCATACGCAAGAAGACTATAACCTTGAATTTATGTAGAAGAGAACAAAATAATGTGAACCATTTGATTCCTTTGTTCAAAGGATGAGAAGTTTATTTTGGAGAAACCAAAAAGAAAAGTGGGCCACTGTGTACTTATACCGGTGCTTTTGAAATGTACGTACATATAGAGACTGAACCTCTTATAATCATGGATAAGGCCCGCTTTTCATGAAAATAGATATGATGTGGTTTTATATTCAAAATTGTCCCTCAAATGGGGCCACAGTGCTGAAAAATTCTTTTTATAAGATAGGCGTGAAGGGTGAACTGCGAAGTGTGAACTGGAAAAAGTAAATAGTTAGAGAGTTGGACATCATTTTGGAGAAGACCAGAAAGTAAGGACTACTAGAAACGAAACATAAATTGGAAATTTTGGGTATCAGGCAAGTGATATACCTTAAGCCGACTAATTAAGAATAAAGCTAAACGTCCACTTGCTATCCTGTGCTCTCCAACAAAAGGCTCCAATTGAAAATCAAGGTCTGGCATAGAAGTGAAGCCAAACCATATTTGATCTGAAGGTGGTGGCCTTATGAATATGCGCATCAATCCTCGGAGAGACGCAACTCTTATTCCCAATGTAAGTGGAACCTTCAACATTGAACATCCAAAAGCGAGATATTTAAAGATTAAGTATCCACTGACATGCAATGTTTAAGTTTGTTATTCAAAAAATCACGATGAAATAGGCTAAAGTTTCTTTCAAACAGGCTTGCACCTGATCTACTGACATTCAGATATTGAAGAATGAAGTATCCACTGAAATGCAATGTTTATGTTTATTTTTGAAACAAACATGATGAAAATAGGTTCAAGTTTCTATGTTACTCATTTCCATTACTTGGTTTTTTTATAATCTGAATTCATTTTCAATGCATGCTTATGGTTATGTGAAGGTCTGATTGAGTTAACACTAAGGACACCACTAACCTTACCACTGTATTGCAAGAGTTCTTCATGATTTAAAACTGCTACACAAACGAACTAATTATCAAGCTTGACTGCTTGAGTAACTCACAAGGCAGTTGGACACAAATCAGTGTTTACAAATTACAACTATTGCAGCTCATCCTCTCCATTATCCACTTATTAGTGATTTCATATATTAGAGCCCAAAAAAAGAATTAAAAAATAACCAAAATGCAAAACAAATTCCCACCTACTTTTGATCATATTTCTCAATAGTCAAGATCACTAGTTCTGGTGTAACTTTGAGTATTTTGAGCAATTATACCTAAAACTAGTTCCTTCTTCAGCCAATGAGGGATTCTTGTGCTCACTCAAAATTTACAAGGCTGTGACAGATTGACAGCATAATGAATTAGCTGGATTATTTAAACCTCCACTAGTCTCTCTGGAAGACTATTAGAACGATTAATGTTATTTCAAGCTCATACAACCGCCTAAACAAGAAATCATTGAATTAAGAATAAATATGTAGAGATGTTCTTAGGTGTTAGCCTGCCAGATACTTTTAGAAGTAATATTGAAATCAAATGAAAATGCCCCTGCTAACCTGTGAAACCTGTTTGGCAATTGATTGCATGATATATTTCCATCTAGAATATTGAGACACTGCACCTGTTGTGCTCTTGGGGTGTGTTAACGAATCTGAAAATTACATGACAAATACACCTCAATTCACCTTGTACTATGACTCGGCAAGAAATGGCATCGCTATAGAAACAAAATATAGATGAAAAATAACATAAACATTACTGACCAAACCGGTGAAAGTTTTTCATGGATGAAAAATACGTATAGTCTCTTGTATTTGTTACTCCCTCGGTCCCGATAAAAGGTTTCACACTTTCTTTCTTTTGTTTGTCCCAACATAAGGTTCCATTTTCCTTTTCAAAAAAATGATTATACGGTTTACATCATTTCTTCTCCTTCGCATAACTCTCAATCAATTAATTTCACCTTTCTTAATAATCATGCATTGTCAAATGTGGAGCCTTCATTTGGAACGGAGGGAGTAAAAAAATGGGTGTGATCCATGTTGAAGAAGATAAAAATACCAGTGTTACCTACCCCCTCTAAGATCTTCATCTCTATGATGATCACAAGCACCAGCTGTCTCCTCGGAATATGTCATGTTTTCTCTGAAGTGTTCAATTCCCTCTAATAAATCAGCTTTTACCTCATCCACAGATCTTGATTCTGCGCTTGGGCCTCCCTCCTGTAACTCAAGATCTTGAACTTCAAGCCTTGTTTCAATTTCAAATATTGCACCACCAGAATACTCAATGTCAATTTCCATCATCCAAACTTCATTCACATTGGAAGGAAGAACTTTCATTGCATGAATATATGGCGGGAGATTACCCATATTAACATCAGTACATATCACTTCACCAATGTATGTGGGGCTTCGCATATTGGATAGGGTTCTCTAACAAAAATAGAACATGTAAATCAGAGTGCTGTGGTTGTTAATTTCCAAAAAAAGAAATATAGTCAAGTACGAAAGAAGTGCTTTTATGAATATGCAAATATGCAACCCCACAACATGCCACAATTAAAGTTTTGAAAGAATTATTTGGGAGGAAATTCTCTGTATTTCTCTCTTGTCTTTACAATTTACAATGAGGACATATATATAGGAGACTCCTAATAAGTAAAGGAAAAGGAAAAAGGAAAGAATCCCTATACAAGGAAAACTACCAAAACTATATACACAAATATCTCCAAATATTCTACCAAATATTCTACCAAATATTCTCTTTCCTTTAACACCCCCCCTCAAGTTGGAGCATGTAGTAACGAAATGCCCAACTTGGGAAGAAGAAACTCCAAACGTGACTGTTAGAGTATATAACAATCATTCCTGGGCCACAACCACAAGCTTGAGCTTTTGGTTGAGTTGGTTCCTTGACATGGTATCGGAGCCTTGATGACCAAGAGGTCACGAGTTCGAAACTCACCGCCACCCAATTTAAAAAAAATAAGGTTTCACGTGCAAGGCTCAAAGAGGTCACGCCTGCACGTGAGGGGGCGTGTTAGAGTATATAACAATCATTCCTGGGCCACAACCACAAGCTTGAGCTTTTGGTTGAGTTGGTTCCTTGACAGTGACTTTCCGAGTGCCTTTGTATGAATGTCTGCAAGCTGATGCGTAGTAGGCACATGAAGTGTACGAATCTCTCCTCGCAAGAGCTCATCACGAACAAAGTGACAATCAATCTCAATGTGCTTCGTGCGTTCGTGGAAAACCGGATTAGCAGCAATGTGAAGTGCTGCCGTGCTGTCACACCGGACCGTCATGGGGTCCTTATGCTCAACCCCTAAACACCGCAAAACATTCTTCAACCACTTCAACTCACATGTAAGGACAGCCAAAGCTCTATACTCTGCTTCAGCAGACGAGCGAGCCACCGTCGATTGCTTCTTTGTTTTCCATGAGACAGGCGAGTCTCCAAGCTGCACAAACCACCCTGTCAATGACCGCCTCGTCAAAGGACATGCTGCCCAGTCCGAATCACACCATCCTGTGAGTTGAAGACTACTCTCTGCTGACAGAAAAATGCCCTGACCTGGACATCCTTTCAAATAACGAACGACTCTAAGGGCCGCAGACCACTGATCCTCCCTTGGTTCCTTCAAAAACTGTGCTAAAGTGTGGACGGCGTAAGAAAGTTCCGGTCGTGTAACGGAGAGATATACCAACCTTCCTACCAACCGTCGATATGGTTCTGGATCTGCAAGGACCGGGGCTTGGGAACGAGCCAAGTGATGATTTGGCTCCATCGGGGCACCCAACGGCCTGGCACCTAACAACCCCGCCTCAGTGATGATGTCTAAGGCATACTTTCGTTGGCAGAGAAAAATCCCAGACGTGCTCCTCGCCACCTCAATGCCAAGAAAGTATTTCAGTGTTCCCAAGTCCTTCATATGAAAACAATCTCCGAGATAGGCTTTTAACTTGCTTACCATCTCTGTATTATCTCCAGCAATAATCAAATCGTCAACATAAACCAAAACATGTATCACTCCTTTCTTTTCAACAAAAGAAAATAAGGAGTAATCAGCAACAGATTGAACAAACCCATAGCGTTTTAAGGCTCCAGACAACTTGGCAAACCAACACCTTGGAGCTTGCTTTAAGCCATACAGAGATTTCTTGAGTTTGCACACCACATTAGACGAATTTGAGAAACCAGGTGGCAATCTCATATACACCTCATCCTGAAGATCTCCGTGTAGAAATGCATTGTGAACATCCATCTGATGCAATTCCCACCCCTTAACTGCTACAATTGCTAAAAGCGTTCTCACAGTGGTCAACTTGACTACAGGAGCAAATGTTTCTTCGTAGTCAAGTCCTTCGACCTGATGATTGTCAAGTATAACAAGTCTGGCCTTATATCTCTCTACACTTCCATCAGACTTGCGCTTGATCTTATATACCCATTTGCAACCAAGGGGCTTTTTATGGCGTGCAGGAAAGACAAGAGACCACGTCCCATTAGCCTCCAGTGCATCAATCTCCTCTCTCATAGCCTTCCTCCATCGTTCATCCTGGAATGCCTTCTTGAAACTTGTGAGCTCCACTCCAGCATCAAGAGCGCTGAGAAAACACTTGTATCTGACAGAGAACTTCTCGTGTGTGACATACGAGGCAAGAGAATATTTGCATTTTTCACCAACATGTGAACCAGCTACATGGGTAACATAATCGGCAAGGCGTACATTTGGACGTTTCTCACGTTGACCACGTCCCAAGTTCTCCACCGCCTACTGGGAAGAGGACGGTCGACTGCCGTCCGTGGAACGGTCCACGGGGTCGACCGTCTGAAGCTGTTCTGGATTGCTAACTTTCTGCCTTGGAGACGATCGACCGTCTTGCACATCACGGTCGACCGTTTGATCATCTCCCAACGAAACGTCATTCTGCCTCGCGGACGGTCGACCGTGGATATCAGAACGGTCCACCAGGTCGACCGTTTGGTCATCTCTCAGGAACCCGTCATTCTGCCTCTCGGACGGTCGACCGTGGACAACCGAACGGTTTATCCGGTCGACTGTCTGTAGCCTGTCTGCTTCACCGCTTTCCTCTGGTCGACCGTCTCTCCTGGAACGGTCCATCCGTTCTTCTGTCCGCAGTTCTTCATTTTCATCATAAGAGCTAACTTATTTGTATTTATTGTATCAAGAGATGCACCTCAAGAAAGGGAAAATATCTTCACAGAACACAACATCCCGGGACACCTTAATTTCCCCAGTGTCCGGGTAGTAAATACGCCATCCCTTGCGGATATCCATCAAATATTCCAGGATTGCTTCTTGCTGCGAATTTATCTCCATTCCTCTTCAAGTTATGAGCATAACATCTGCATCCAAAAACACGAATACATGCCAAAGAAGGTGGCTTTTCATAGATCTTCTCGTATGGTGTGACCCCCCCTAGCAAAGACGAAGGTGTGCGATTGATCAAATGTGCGGCGGTCTGTATACACTCTCCCCAGAACTCAATCCTAAGACTAGCCTGAAACCTCAAAGCCCGATCCACATTCAAAATGTGTCGGTGCTTGTGTTCTACTATAGCACCGCCGCTATAGTAGTTCAAAATGTGTTCTACTATTCAAAATGTGTCGGTGCTTATTTGTATTTCTTGTATCAAGAGATGCACCTGTAGGAGTCAAGAAAGGGAAAATATCTTCACAGAACACAACATCCCGGGACACCTTAATTTCCCCAGTGTCCGGGTAGTAAATACGCCATCCCTTCTTCCCTTGCGGATATCCATCAAATATTCCAGGATTGCTTCTTGCTGTGAATTTATCTCCATTCCTCTTCAAGTTATGAGCAAAACATCTGCATCCAAAAACACGAATATGAGCCAAAGAAGGTGGCTTTTCATAGATCTTCTCGTATGGTGTGACCCCCCTAGCAAAGACGAAGGTGTGCGATTGATCAAATGTGCGGCGGTCTGTATACACTCTCCCCAGAACTCAATCCGAAGACTAGCCTGAAACCTCAAAGCCCGATCCACATTCAAAATTGTCGCTCTACCATAGCACAGAATTGTTTAAAAACAGTGCCAACCTTGTGTTTGGAATCAAGCAAATGTACCCAAACACCTCTTGAAAAATCATCCACAATGGTCAAGAACATTGTAGAACCATCAAAACTTGGAGTCCTATACGGTCCCCATAAATCACAGTGTATCATATCAAATTTATCAGCAAATTGATAAAAACTTATAGGAAAGCTCCCACGAGTCTGTTTAGCACGCAAACAAATGTCACAACAACTGTGACTACTCTTACTTGTTCCAACTCCAGGAACAAGAGACAAAACATGAGAGGAAGGATGTCCAAGTCGTTTGTGCCAAAGATCAAACTTACTCTCCTTCTTCGCACTGCACACCATCTTCTTTTCAGGCTCCTTGAAGTAATAAAGTCCTCCTTCCTGCTCACCCATACCAACTTCTGTCTTTAAATACAAATCCTGTAGTATACACTTATCGTTGGCAAAACGTGCCTCACAGTTCGAATCCCTTGTCAATTGTGACACAGAGATTAAATGGCAACTCAAAGTGGGAACATATAGGACATCGTGCAGAAGTAATGTTTCTGTTAATTTAATCTTCCCAGATTGTACAGAAATAATTCTTTTCCCATTGGGCAAACCAATCTCACATGGTGATATTCCCACGATGTCATGCAATAACGAAATATCACTAGTCATATGATTTGATGCCCCAATATCTATAATCCAACGCGGTGACACAGGAATACCTGAAAGCTTCACACTGGAAACACACGATGATAGGGAGAAAAACATCTTCCTTGGTTGTTCATCGGCCATGGCAGTAGCAGAGTGGCGTACGGCGGTGGCAGAAGAATCAACAGCAGCATCTATCACACAATCTGCCGACGAGAAGGTCGACGTGCTCGACCGTTCAAGAGCAACGGTCGACCGTTCCGTTGTCCGGCAACAACAACAACAAACGACTGAAACTGAGCAACGATCGATGGACGCCATGCCGGGCGATCGTGAACAGTAGTCGCTGAAAAACTCTAGGGTTTTGGCTTTGATACCATGAAAGAATTATTTGGGAGGAAATTCTCTGTATTTCTCTCTTGTCTTTACAATTTACAATGAGGACATATATATAGGAGACTCCTAATAAGTAAAGGAAAAGGAAAAAGGAAAGAATCCCTATACAAGGAAAACTACCAAAACTATATACACAAATATCTCCAAATATTCTACCAAATATTCTACCAAATATTCTCTTTCCTTTAACAGTGGTGACTTATTTTTAAGGAATAAGTGCTTTTTAGAGGAAGAAAAGTCCCCTCACTTATAGAAGTGTTTAACAAGAAAAATGCTTTTAACAGTATATAACACTTTTACTGCTTATTTAACAACGCAGCAGATTGGTGATTAAAAAGTCACTTTAAATGCTTAAACTAAGAAGCATTTGTGATAAAAGCATGTATAACATATGTTATCCCAAACAAGCTCTATAGCTTGACTAATGCGCAGAAATTAAGAATGCAAAGTACAAGGCACCCACATCATGCAAGGTCCATGAAGAGATAGGAGGCACAGAACATAACCTCTGGTTTTTAAAGTCAAATGAAAAAATCCTAACCTTGCTGAAATCAAATTACAAATACTCACTTCATTACCAGGACAGGAAGAAAACTTTCACGGTTTCATACTTTTAAAACAAGGGTATGAAGTGGCTAGACTTCTCAAGTTTCTATGTTATGCAAACAATAAGTTTAAGCCTAACATATGGAACCGAGATTTATAATTGCTCCAGTATCCAACTATGGAGTAGGGACTATGACAAAGTCGAAAAACACTACACTACTTAGTAGTTAACATGTATATAGGGTTAAACATTCATGTCTCCTTTTTAATTTGATAGATAGAAAGCATTTATAGCCAGTTTTAATAAGTGAAAGAACACTATTTGATTGAAATGTACAACAAAGATAGCCTCCTTCTAGCACACTTAAATCCTAACATACCTGGATTCGAGCTAGTAAGGATGTTCTCATCTCTGCATTCTGTTTAGCATCAAAAAATAAACGTGATATTAATAAATTCCAACATAGAGTTCCATCATTTGATGCTTTATCATCTGAATCTGCATCAGAAATTACAGCCACGTGATTTCTGCACACTGATCCATTTAATGTTGGTAGTGATGAAGGGACCATAATTTCCTCAGTGGAACAACCAATAGATTTTTCGATTGGAAGTTCGCGACTTGATTTTAAGACCAAGTTTGCCTTATTTTCTAGGCCACTCTTAGAAGCTTTTTTGGAAAGTTTCCGCAGAAAATTCCGAACCTTGGATGAAGAGATATCAACCTTGTTTGACTTGTTATCTGAAGGCTCGATGCTTACATCATGTGGAAATTGTTTTAAAAATGAAGAAGGATACACAGCAGTCAGTAACATCATATAGTTTTGGAACTCAGTGTACAAATTGCTGAACCACTTCAGCTTCTCAGCATCCTCACATGTAGCAATATATAAGGCTTTACACCAGGATTCCTTCTCCCAAGATGTCTCAAGATATATGTATATTATTTTACTTCCTTTGTATACCGTTGATGATTTGCTTTCTATTTTTATTGGGTACCTCTTTGCCCTGTATAATTGCAGATAAAATAAATGGATACCAAAACTGAAATATATCTGGTTTGATGAAAAGAGCTAAAGTAAATGGTTCGAGGTCAAATTGAAAAGATTATGAGATGTATGCATAGAATCTAAGTGAAAGAGAGAACATAAAGACTTTCGTTACATACATAAGCACCGTGTCTTGGTGAAATACAGTTGGGTATGGAGCTGAGGCTCAAAGTAACAGAGTTTATTCACTTTTGAATGGAAGGTTTCCAATTACATCATGAACTTTGGGTTTCCATCCTCTGCTCTTTTGGTACAACTCATGCACATGACATTTGCTTATTTGTCTCATGGCAAAACCAGAACTCCGTGATCACCATTTCGAATTAGCAAATGAAGGCTATAGAGCAGATACAATGATGTGTATACAAAAATTTTATGCATGTCTTGCCAGAATCAGAAAGTTTATGTTCAACAAACAGAACATTTAGCTAATACTATGGATGTATGTGCACAGATTTTTGTGCACAGTCCCAGCACTGGAAGGTGGCTTTAGAAACCCAACCAAGTCTAGCTTATGACTGAACTAAGGGAGTAATAGCCAAGCCGTGTGCCCACACACACCCACAGAGAGATTTGTAAAATGAGAGAAAGAGAAAGCAATGCCTTTATAAAACAACAAACCCAGGTACACAACCTTATCTGTGTAAAAAATAAAAAATAAAAACTTAGAGGTACACAACCTTATCTGTGTAAAAGACATAGAGGTTGTTTCCGTTAGACTTGTGATACAATGAAACCTCATTAAAAGCAAGGGAAGTTTAACGTGTAATTTTGATTTAGCCCACTGTATATCCATAGCTAAAAGCCTAAAACATGATCAAAATTGACTTTTTTAGCTTCACAAAAAAAGGTACTCAATACATCTATGGAGTAATGTATATTTTTGATACCCAACTAAAACAATGACCAGTGACACATTGGCAGCCACAAATAAGGGCAGGCATAAATAACATCATCCATATATGTGTGCTTTCTGAAACTGATAAGCAATCTCTGTAGTCCAACCCAAAGACTTGATTACCCTTTTGTGAAGCAATAAACAATGTCATTTGTGCCATCTCTGATAATATAAATTCACCTACAACAAGGGAAAGAGGAACCAAATCTCATGCAACACTGGTACGTGGTATGTGCCATCATAGCTGGCATCAACCAAAGTCTGAAAGAACTTAATGTGCAGTTTAATGAGTGGACAAAGTAGATAGATGAGATAGGAATGCAAAGTACAAAAAAGACGGGATGACAGTTCAAGAAAGTATGTATGGGATATGGATTACAAGTAGAGCAGGATGACACTAGGACAAGCAACGGATTTTGAAAAGAAAAAAAAACTGATCAGAGAAGAAGGTGGCATGTAGAGGGCAGTGTGTAGAGGAGAGGACAGTGCAATGCCTCCGAGTGATGGAGAGTACAAGACATGGGTGAATGAGATACCGAGATAGAAATGCATCGTTGTAGGGAGTGATGACAACCGACCAATGGAAAGCAGGATCTTGACCACAAAACAAAAATGACACTACTTCAATTCGACAGAATCCTAATCATATTCAAACATTTAGGGAGTCAATTTTAAATAGATCACACAGGGTTTAATTCACTTGCACCCCTAAGATGAACCTTATCAAGGTCCATTCATGTTTCCAAGATGGCAGGCTAGGCAGCTCAATGGTGGACCAAACTAGAGAAAGAGCATCAGAACTCAATAAGATCAGAATGGTTTTCTCTGCATAACAAGCCATGTTTCAGATTAAAGGTATCCAGTACAAACTACAAAGATAAAGATGCAGTGGAGGATGGCAGTCAAACAGTAGTATAGATGGGGTCATGGATGCAGAGTGAGTTTCTGTGAGATTCAAAATCACGACCACACCAACGCCTTAATCCCAAGTCACACCTAGAGTATCAATTAATTATTTAAAACTAGAAAAACCATGCAAAAAAGCACAGTATCAAGGTCTTATCTTGAATGCCCTCCCTGTTGCAATCTCTAAAAGGGTAAATAATGAGATAAATTTGCAAGACTGTCATCATCATAGGTTAATACACTTGCATGCAACAAAAAAGTGGAATTTCTGTGAGATTGTGTTTATTAACTTCTTAGTTACCATTTTCTTGAGGGAAAATCTGATGCAGATACAGCTTCTATTGTACAACCAGTAAGTTCAATTTCCGTGGAAGAAGAATCTGATTCTACTAAAAAGAGAGAATGGTTCTTTAAATTTGCATATTTCTTTATAGGTGTGACCTCCAAGATATCCTTCTTTGCCTTTTGCTGTCTCGGAGCTTTGTCAATAGGAGAAGTTCTTGGAATGCTGTCTGCATCTAGAACCCACACAAAGCCCTAAAAACAGTATAGAAAAATATAGGCAACCATCAACATAAGAAAAAAGCTACTTGAATGAACATATGTGAAAATTCAAGTTCTTTTTGTTGATGCTAGCAGTTTGATGTTTTCTGTGTAATCATCTACAATATTAATCATTTGGAATGCTTATGCAAATGAGATGACAGTTACAAGCAGTCTCTCCTTATAGGTTTCATTCCACATAGAAATTAGTTGTGACCCCACACGTGTGATATCAATGATAGTGTGATTGTATAGAGATGCTTTGGAATTAAATCAATTAATGCTGTACCAATTCCTATATCAATGTGACCTGAAGATGAACATTTTAGCAAAACATGTATGTTTACATCATGATACAAGCTAAGATGCGTAGCTATTAGAAAATGAGACCAATTAAGCATTAAAGAATAAAATGAAAGGAGAGATGTTATCGAAATTAAAAAAAAATGTAAGGCATGCACCAAGAACCACTGTCCACTTATACAGCATACTATATATTCAATGTTTTATACGGAGTATTATAAGAAATGATTCTAAATAAGACCATATAAGCTTTTCCCTAGATAAGACTATTGATTCCATTTTACCCGTGAACTATTAAATGCATTCTGTATAACTAAGTTCTTCATCCAACAACTCCCCATCCCAGCTCTTGGACAAGATTTTGTAACAAGTGACACGTATTGAAGAACGTGAAAGTAAAAAAGGAGGAAAATGATGGAAGGACAAAAGTGTTATCGTACACCCGTTGGGAGCGGCATGTGGCATGTGTGGGGGCAAAACGAAGCCGAGAGGTGTTGTTGGAATTTTTTAGAGAGAGGATGATGCAGGTTGTGTGGCACAATGTAAGAAGGTCTTTGGCCATTTATTTTTCCAGCTAGAAGACATGACAAGGAGATGGGTCTGGTGGTGGCTAGTGTTTGATTTTGAAATTGAATGTCATAGCCAAAGAAAGCACACATTGGATAAAGTGGATTATTTCTGACAGAAATCTACTCTTCAGGACAAAAAAGATTGTTCAACGTATAAATGAATTGGCTAGCCATATTATGTAGAAAATTAAGACATTAGAAGAGTGGCGGGTGGCGGTAATAGGCTGCCACATGCTACATATCAGAATCAAAATAAAAGAAACTAGTATTGCACTCTGTATTACATAAGATATTTGCATTGATAATTGATTACAATAAATCATTCAAGCACCCATTATATAGGTCTATAAGAGAGCTAAGGAAGATGCGAGGGTTTTTAAAGTGAGTCGGAAGGTGGTATGAGAGTGTTGCGAAAAATATTGATCTATTTGTGGCTCTGGGAAATCGTGGGAATCCCATTTTCCCCTAATGATAACGTGGAAGAAAATGCTAGGATTGTTAGCACCATTGCGCCAAACTTCCAACATGATGACGACAAAGACGCTCGTCAGAGATGCCACCACTACCACGGCAAGGTTTGATCTACCCATCGTGTGTGACTGTCCTCTATGCATTGATCTGTCTTCTAGCTCTAGAGATGGAAAATTTTTGTTAGAACAAATTATTTGGTTTTCTTGAAGTGTGCTCCACGATGCAATAAACTTTGACTTGCCTAAGTACATCGATCTATGATCTCACTCTACTGATGCAACATTTTTTGTTGAAAATGAATTATTTGGTTTGGTAGAAGTGTGCTCCTACGACCTATTTGGATTTATTTGGTTTTGCCAAAGAGTAGTATTTGTATTTCTTAAAGGAGGTACTTGGACACAGTTTGATTTTAATATGAAATAATTTGATTTGTTGGAGCTAAAAGAGTAATTATTTAGCTTCACATTGCAATAATGCATCATGGCCTCAAGGGCATAACAAAAATAGTCTAACAAAGCCTACAAAGGTATGGTTGAGTACATCTTAACCCTCACCCCCCCCCCCACCCCACCAAAAAACAAGTTCCAACAAAGTTGGGATTACATTGGGTTTTGTAATTGCCCTGAGGACCTAAGGTGGTGCAATGCGTGGTAAGCAGGTGGAAGTGAAAAATATTATTTTAGTGCCATATGCTTGGGACTTGGGTTGTAGAGTAAGTTGGCAAATTATATCATGATTGGTGTCTCCAAAACATTGACATGGTTTTAGCCATCTTTGCATGTTCCTTCATCCTTATGTTTTAAAATTGTTATCATTTTTGGTTGTGTTGAACTGACATGATATATATGCCTAAACAATAACATGATTCCTGTGTTTTATCAATGTCATGAGTAAGTGTTCTAACATAGTCGTGATTCTTGTATCCAATGTTAGCATCTTTTGAGTTTGACCACTCTGGTTCTTCTTATGTTGTAACACTGATAGTTTTGGTTGTTTAGCAACGTCATGATATTCTGTTATAGGGCCAACACGATTCGTGTCATGTAACATTGTCATTATTCTACTATTCTAACAATGGCATGATGCTTTGTGTTCTAGCACTAACATCATTTGTGCAGTACAGCACTACTATGAGTATGGGTTCCAAAGGGCTCATAGTTGTGTCAAAGAATAAGGTGGATCTTATAAAGCTTACATGTTTTTTTAGTTCTATGACTTCTATCATTATCATGATTCTTGTGTTGTAAAAATGTAATTATTCTAGTGTTTTGGCAATGGCATGCTTCTTTGTATTCTAACACTTGCATCATTTGTGTATTCTAATAATACCATGATTGTGTTTTCCAAACCTCCAACATTTTTCTGTCACAAGTCATAACGCTATCACAACGTTGAATTTATTTCATTTTCAAATAGTGATGGTTTTTGTAACTACTCCATTTTTTTAACTATTACAGGGTGGCAATGTCAATAAGGCAGAATAAGGCAATGGCAATGCTCGGCAGACTAAATAAGGCACTGGGGGATGGAATTCAATGGTGGTGGCATAACTATAGTGGTGTGACCACAATCCGGTGGTGGTGGGCGAAATCCTTTGATTGCATGTTGAAGTCTTTACATTGGTGGATGATAGTTGTGATTTAATTTTTTTGTTTAATTACAAAAATGAGTATATTAATAATATGTGAATGAACAAAATTATGTCTCTTTCCAATTTGTAATTATATAATTATATTTGTGTAGAAGAGCTTGTTTACTATTTTAGTACTCTAGCCGTCCTATCTAGGTATAGCTCCCTTTGAATACTTATGTGAATGAATTGATTGCATGTTTGTATGAATTAAATAAGCAAAAGGTAGCAATGGGGTGGTCCTCGTATAATACAATGACCAAATCATAAGCCCATATAAGAATCAATTTATTCCTAATAGTTAAGCAAAAAATGGAACCAAAGTGTATACAAACAAACACTTTGATTACCTAGATGGATAGTGATCAACTAGCATCCATGGGTATATGTCACCTTGAAAGCTCATTTCCCCACACTTCCTCACAATGAAAGGACATTGTTTGGACTTGGAAGAAACATCAAAAGAGAATACTAGCTAAGTTCATCCTCTCCCAATCTTCCACTTCTAAGTTCCAACTCTTACACATTTGTTTCTAAATGAAAGGGGACTACTAGCTAAGTGTATGGACAAAGCATCCTTAGACTTCCCATCATCGATACATTCCTTTATTTTCACATCAACCACTTAAAACAAAAAGGGGCCACACCACATTATGGTCAAGATGTCAAGTGCCTAATTGCTTAATAACATTAGATGAGCCTACACACAAACTTATACGTAGACTTGGAAAATAGCTCATTCCTTGAAAGATTCCCAACCTCCACGGCAAGAAATGGGCACTTGTACTGTCAATTTCATAAAAACCTTGAAACGAAGGCCTATTCTCTACAGGTCTAGCATCAATTCATGGAGTAAAAACACTGAAACAATGTGGAATTGGGGCAGAATAATTTCAAATTGCAATAAACAAAGAAAAACCCCATAATGCAAAAAGAGATAGCGAAGTGACCTGCCTGCTTTCTGCATAATGAAGGATAGATATTCCCACGGCTTGATAGCTCTCCGTAGATCTTTGATCTAGCCACTTCATCGGCCACCCTCCTATTCAGCCATCGCATCAAGATGGCCAGCCCTACTGCCTCCGCCCCGACCACCGTCAGTGCCCCCAGAAAGAACACTAACACCACCACCCACATCTTCGCGGCTTTCCCCGCCGCTACAGCCTCAGGATTTCTCCGGAAGTAACCATTCCCGGCTGTTCCAAGTCCGAGTAAGAATATCGATCGGTGAATGAGATTTCAGGCCGCCGTAATCGTATGATCAAGAGAGCGCGATTTCTTCGCGTTAGAAGGTAACTAACAAACTGTGGCTCTATTTGGTATTCAATTTTGAAATCAAATCAACATGCAGAACCAAAATGAGAATACAAAATTGAATTTTAACGAATTTTTTTAGATTTCGAAAATACGTGGATATTCAATTTAGACTTTAAAAAGAAATTTAAAATCTAGATATATTGAATTTAAAATTTTAAAAAACTTTTCTATATCTAAAGGTATTCCAAAAATTGATAGATTTTTAAAGATTTTAAAAATTTTGATTTTGATGGATTTTTAAGTCTTGAGTATAAATACCATAGTTTTCAGAATCGAACTAGTGATTGAACCGGTCAAGGCATTGGTTCACTGGTTTACTGGTCGAACTAGTGATTCGAGTGGTTGAACCTGTGGTTCAAACATCTTTAATATATATATATATATATATATGTATATGTATGTGTGTGTGTGTGTGTGTATGTATGTATGTGTGTGTGTGTGTGTGTGTGTGTGTGTGTATAGACACGTTGTGACATTGAATTAAAAAAAACCAATATATGAGTAAACAAAAAATCTTTCCTCTATTAATAAATAAATAATTGATGTTTGACAAAATTTATAATTTACTTAATTTAGTTAAGTTGTGTCATCACATATTTTAAAATGCTTATAAATAAAAAGTGATTTGATTTTTCTGAAACATTTTACCTAGTATTTAATATACATACATACATACATACATACATACATACATACATATATATATATATATAATATTTGTGTGAGATGCACTTCATCTCAATTATATAAATGTGTTTTGAATTTTAGTTTAAAAAAATCTCTATATTTTTTAAAGAATTTGATAAAGAATTTTGTAGTTAAAGAATATTTAAAAGGAATATAATAGCAAGGAATCAACACCAAGCATTGTAGCAGAGATGGTTTGATGCTAGCTCTATACGGCCTTGAGGTCTTGGGTTCAAATATGGGCTTGTGCTTTTTTTAAAAAGTTTGCAAAAAATTGAAAAACCGGTTCCGGGCAAAAACCGGCCGATTTTCTCCAGTTATAACCGGTTTCTACTGGTTCAATGCTGGAGCCGATCTGATTGTTCGGACCGGACCGATTTGATGAGCGGTTCATCGGTTTCCAGTCTGAACCGTCCGGTCTGATCCGGTTTTTAAAACTATGATAAATAAAATCCTTTGAATTTCGCTGCGCCGCGACGAACTTACTCGGAGTTGTCATTTTTATCTTTTTTTTCCCTGCACATATCTCTATATTTCTTTCTACAAAATCTCTCAATGTGACCTGGCTTCTAACAATAATAATAATGGCAAATGAAATCTCTTTTTCTGGAGTTGGATCTCCCTTTGAACTTGTCTCTGTAGTGAGAATTTCTACTCTTACTTCTCCCCCTGCTAGATTCTGGAATCACATTTGATTCGGCTGGACTAGGGTAACCCGATTCTTTCCTTTTAGTCTCTTCCTTAAGGAGACTAGCCTTGACCAGCTCCATAGCCATCTTGCCAACTGGAGCAGAGTTGCTAAGTGAAACCACCAATGTGTCCCAACTGTCGGCCAATGAGGAAAGCAACAAGAAAGCTTGAAGTTCATCATCCAATTTCATTTTCATTCTAGCTAGTTAGTTTACCGCACCTTGAAACTCATTCATGTGAACCACAATGCTATAACTATCTTTGTATTACAATTTAACAAGCTTCTTAATCAAAGAAGCTATTCACATAGCATTGCTCGTCTCGTACATGGATTCAAGTTTCTTCCACATCTCAAAAATATTAGTTTCATTAGCAACATATTGTAATACACTTAGGGGCTGTTTGTTTCAGCCTCTTAATGGTTCAGATGTCTGAATGGTTCAGCACTTAATGGTTCAGACTGTTTGTTTCAGCCTCTTAATGGTTCAGAAGTCTGAATGGTTAAGAGATTTGCCTTTGAATGGTTAAGTATTATACAGAGTCTGAATGGTTAATACCTCTTATCTGAATTGATCAGACATTTGCCTCTGAATAGTTAAGAAATATACTAGCTCTTAATGGTTCAGACCTCTTACTGGTTCAGCACTTAATGGTTCAGACCTCTTACTAGTTCAGCACTTAATGGTTCAGACCTCTTACTGATTCAGCACTTACCCATTCAGAAGTTGCCAAACAGCCCCTTAAAGAAATATATCGTCTCTATGATCCAACAGCTTTCTATTTCAAGATAGTCCAAGCTTTCTCATCAACAATTGTTGGACGTTCTTTATATAAAATTGGGTTAAGCAAATATTTAGAGCATAAATAATCCTCAATACAAATGTTCCAAATTGAATAATTTGTAGAGTCCAAACTAATTATTTCTTGAAAAAATACTTTGTCATCCATCATAAACAACACAAGAAGCCAACAAAAAAAAATAGGCTCTGATACCATTTTGTGGGGGAAGCACGGAGCAAAACACAACGAAAGCGAATAAAATCTTTTCCCCAAATAAATGAAATGAACAACAAAGTACAATATACTCCCAAAATCTGTAGCACCAAAACATATAAATAGCAACGAAAATAAATAAAGAACACAAGATTTACGTGGAAACCCTAAATTGGGGAGAAAGCCTCGACCGTTCAACAACGGCACCGAAACATCCACTAATCACAAAGAACCAAGTGGGTACAATAAGCTATCATCTCTAGTAAAAATTAGAGGCAAACACAATCATCAAAGAGCAACCTTAGAACAACAACATTCAACAATTAACCAAAAATGGAGTAAAAACTCTAACAAAACACATGTGTGATGAGAACTTTATATGTAAACTAATACTCCCTCCATTCCCTAGTTTTTGTCCACTTTTGACTTTTGGAACTGTTTATCTAAGCACTTTGACTTATTAAATTCTCTCAATGTGTAAGCCTAAATATAGTCATGTGTGATCTTGTTTGATTTGTCTTAACATATAAAATATTAATATATAATTTCTATACTTTTTTAATATACAAATTACAAGATAAAATGGATTAAAAAAGTGTATTGGATGGTGTGTAAAAATGAAAGTGAACAAATAATCTGGGACGGAGGGAGTACAAAAGGAAAGAAATCAATGAACAAGGAAAAACTACCAAAATAATATTTACAAGAATATATGAAAATATATTCTTTTCTTTTTTAACAAATAACATATACTAAAATTTGAGCACAACCAAACTTAATTGGACCTTCGATCTGGATAGAAAACTAGGTTCTCTACTTCATTTTCTGTGTGGCTACTACCTTTTCCCCTTATCTCTATTTTTTGGTTTTGGTAGCCACACACAAGAGATTAAATGGACCACCATCAAAATAATACATTTGGGCTAATGTTCTAAATACAAAAAAATGAGTCTACACGATAAAATGCGGCAAAAATAAATAGTTTTAGATACATCTCAGAGCACTCGTAATGGTCATGAAGCCCGGGGCTTTGGGGCTTCAAACTTTCTCTCTCTGCCACATCAGCTTTAACTTACACCCAAAATTCACTGGAAATGGTTTTGAAGCCCCGAGGCTTCAAACTGAGGCTTCAAACCTTCATTTTTTACATTTTTAAATATACATCTTCTAAAATTAAATTAATAAAATGTAATTAATTTATTATTTAATTAAATTGAAAAAGCGACAATAATTTAAAAAAATATACATTAATAAAAAAACTAAGGTAAATTATATTTCTCCTTGATCTCTCTCATTCTTTGCTCGTAGATCATTCGTCCAAACTCCGGCAACGTCGCGGGGTCGGTTTGCATGACTTTCATCTCGGCCTCCTGCTCCTTTAGCTTCAACGCCTTCTCCTTTAGCTTCAACCTCTCTTGTTCTTGGAGATTGAACGCCCGAAGTTGTTCAATCATTGCCCGGTCGATTTCGTCGCGGGGAGAAGCGGAAACAGAGGCGGACCCTCCCGAACCAGAGGCAATGGATTTTGCCTTCTTTCTTCCGTACCTTTAAAAATGTATTACACAATTTTTTTAGACACCATTAAATATAATATATATGAATAAAAACATAAATATATTAGAAAAAATAAATTTTTTACCAATGATAGGATGCTCGGAGACGTCAACCCAAGCCGACGCCAATATGCACTCCTCCTCCGGGGACCACTTTTGGATTGACCGTGCCGCCTCGGTCAACGTGCTTTGGGCTTTGTGGCTTTTTCGGCGTGTACTTTTTTTCGATCCGGACGGTTCCGGTTGAGTCTCTGGAACCGAATCTCGGTCGACGTACCCCGATTGTTGCGTCTCGTAGATCGGTGGTCGATCATCCCACACTTGGTAGAACCACATTGCAGCGTCCTCGGCGGGAGATCGTCAGGAAAGAAGCCAGAGCCGGAAGGATTCATGTTGAAAATTGGGAGGGTGTAATTTCGAAATTTAAAATTTGGGAAGAAGAAGAGATTGAAGATGGAGAAGATGTGAGAGATTGGTTTGGGGGAGTTGAATTTATAAGAATTTTTTTTTGAATTTTGGGCTGCAACGGCTAAAAAAGCCGTTAGGGGGAGGGGGAGGGGGAGACGAATGACGGAGCGTCATTCGTTTGACGCAGGGGCGATCACGCCCGATCACGCCGAAGGGGGGCGGTGTTTAACGCTGCCGGGGCGTTAAATGCCCCCTCACGCCAGCGGGCGTTACACCCGTTACTAGTGCTCTCATAGTCATGATCAAAGTGGGTAAAACATCATCTTTTTTAAAATCATTTTTTAATGCTACGAGAATATTTTATTTGAACAAATGATGTGGTAAAGTTAAGTTTTTGCAAGTGTGAGTAGGTAAAATTGAAAGGACCATGCTACACTTACACCAACAAATATACCACATTTGTACACCACAGGTTTGGACAAACATTTCGATGGTTTACACTGACGCAGGTGTTGGTGCGTTAACAAAAATTCACACAGACACAAATGTTGGTGCGTTTAACAAAAAATAATTTTACAACAACATAAAATGTTGGTGCAAAACTGCGGGTACAAATTGGGGTACAAATATTAGAATACACATGCCATGATCCAAATTGAAATGATCTCATTCTTCAAAGGTTTGCCCGAGTAAACAACCAAAGACGTAAATAGTAATCCTACCTTTTACATTGTGATTTTGGGACTTGGGAGTATGAATCTCCTAAACTCGCCTCTAGTTTCCATCGCAGCAGGCCTGTGCAACAAGCATTTCATTTAGTGGCGGAGTGGTGGAAGTGCGAAATGGGTACTGGACGATGGGCTTTTGTAATGTTGCTAGTAGGGGTTTTCGTGCTTCATGGGTTGGCTATCCTCTTATTCACCCATGGCTTCCTCCTCACCCGCACCGAGCTTTCTCAATACAGCCAGTGCTCTGATGTCCACCGCTCTCCCTGCTTCCCACCCCCTTCTTCATTTCTCAATAAACACGAAGAAGAAGAAGAAGCGAAACATTCTCTTCGTGTCAATCATGGAAGTAGAAGTTGTTGGACCCAGCAATCCGTTGATCGCCTTGTTATCATTGTTCTTGATGCTCTCAGGTAATAATAATGTCATATTTCAGTTTCTGTCACTGTTCCAAATGGTGTTTCCCCCCTTTTTCAATTTTTAGATTAGTCCCTCTGCCCACAGAAAAGAAAATGTTCGATTTGGCAAGAAACCCAGATTTAGGGAAGTGTATTTCATGCACTTGAGTGAATTTGACTGCATTCTGCAACAAAGCCAGGCTATTGTGTACACAATAGCACCCTTGCTAACGGATAGGTGACTTCCATTAGAACTTTGGTTTCTTTTCTTAAATTTTACATCACAAATGAGAGTACTTACATATAAATATTTTATCTTCATTTATTAATCAAGAGACACAAGTATGTTTTTTCTATAAAACAATAAATGAAGTTGATTTTTTTTGGAAGAGGTCAATTTTTGTTGGTTTTTTTCCATTTTCGAATGGAGTAACATACATAGTGAGAGTTAGAGACATGACCTCACTGTATAGGGAGGATAGTTCTCAAGGGACATAGGGAGTATATGGATTTAGTATAGTGTAGATGTTTACTTGGCTAATTCGGAATTAACAATTTTAAATCTTTATAATAGGTTTGACTTTGTTGCTCCCAGCACATTTTTTCAAGGTATGCTCCTATCAGTCTGCACTTGCTGTAATACGTAGAAATTTAAGATGATGATTCTTGGTAGTTGGTACTAGTACCTTTAAATTCCACTACTCAGTTTGTCATTCAGCGATGCATTACTCAATAGTTGCTTCACTCTTGAGTCTCAGTCATGGCAATTACTAAAATATCTGCTGTCCTCTTTTTTTCTTTCTATTAAATATTTTCTTTTAAAAGTTTTACGTATGATTTAGAGAAAAAACCATGGATGGACAAGTTGCAGATATTGCATAAGCTCGCCACTCGGCCAGGAACATCTGCAAGGATCTTCAAAGCTATAGCAGATCCACCTACCACCAGCTTGCAACGTCTAAAAGTAACTATTTTCTCTCCATAATTACTCCAAAATGCCTATGGTCCTCAGGTCCCATTCAGCACTGTGACATTAGTAGTTAAATTGTGTTTATCAGTATATGAATTTAGAGCATGCATATCCTTTCTGTTTAAGAATTATGCATACAAAAAGGTTATTCTTGTGTGCTATATTAGTTGTGTTTCATTGCTATGCTTTAGATTTGGACTTAGTTTCCTAATACTCCGTCCCATGTTGGATGCCTAGCTTGTATAACAAGGCTTAATTGATGTTTTTTTCAACTTAGTTATTTGCTTAATTTAATTTCATGTTTTTATTCTAAAAGAGTCATTTTGACAATGTTTTAGCTTCCAGTAAATAATGGACTAAATTAAAGTGGCATATTAAGTTTCCCTTGATTCTTACTTTCTATGATGTTTTGGGAAGTGGATGCATTGATGCATCAAGGGTCAAACGGAAACAAGCTCTCTCTCTTTTTTTTTACATGGCTAAGGTTGTGTAGATCTTGAACTCCAAAAACGTATTTGGAATTATACTGGTGCTGTTATTGTTGTATTAGTATTCTATAAACAAGAAGTAATTTGACTATTTAGTTACAAAAAAAATAAATTAGAGAGGGTAAACAAAATAAGATGTTCTTTGACCAAAAAATAGTAATGTGTCATCTATTTCGGGACATAGGGAGTAATAAGAGTGGCATTTTGGCCATTCTGGTTTAGGGATTGACAACAGGTGGACTTCCTACTTTTATTGATGTGGGGAATAGCTTTGGCGCTCCTGCAATTATTGAGGACAATTTAATATACCAGGTAATGGCAAGGCTGCAGGTTCATATACATTATTTTTTCTTGAAGTGTTTTTATAATATCGCTATATTCTAGCCATTTTACTACAGTGTGTATCAAATAGTGTTTATTCATTTGATTCTTATTTTGTAGATGGTTCACAATGAAAAACGAGTCTGGATGATGGGAGATGACACTTGGTTGCAGTTGTTTCCTAATCATTTTAACACATCATATCCGTTCCCTTCCTTCAATGTCAAAGATCTTCATACAGTATGCCTTGTATCTGATTTTATGTTGAAACTTGCTTTTCCTGAGGAAGTGTGCATTATAACCCTATTTTGCATTAAAAAGTAGGGTGTAAGTTTGAGCATTGAAAAATGCTTTCTTTCTGAATTTTTATGATTCTTGTCTGCTAGGTAGATAATGGCTGCACGGAGCACCTATTTCCATCTTTGTACAAAGATGATTGGGATGTTCTTATTGCACATTTTCTTGGAGTGGTACGGTTATCATAAGCAACCTCAAATGTTATGGCAGTTTCACATTATCACCTGCTGACGTTCTTTGACCAATTGATTCCTATATCCAATTTCCAAGTCTCTAGGATCATGCTGGTCATATATCAGGTGTTGATTCTACTGAAATGATAGAGAAGTTGGAACAATATAATGGGATTCTAGAGGTACTTTTGTTATTTTAAACTTTTTTCATATTTAAGTTTGGTGCATGTGACCTTTTTGTTTTACGATGAGTTCAATATCCTTGATGCATTTTATATAGTTCTTCATGCTATTTAAATAAAATGAATTTCCCAACAAAGCAAGAATAACAACAAAAAAGGGGGTGGTGTATATTACATTATTTCCTTATAGACCTTTGCCTTTATATCACTGCTTTTGTTACACACATCTGGATTATGCTCATATTTTGCTCAAGCTGAAGACTCAATGGCTCTTGTTACCCAGTTTGAAGCAACCTTGACTCCTTGAATCATATTTTTACTATTGATTGATTGTGTACTTGCAAAGTCTCACATGAATCTGAATAACTGCAAAATAGTGAATTGTGTATTTATGATAGTTCACTCAAATGTTTTGGATGGATTATCTTCAATGTAAAATCTATTATCTTGTATAACATGATAAAATCTGGGTACCCTTTGCATGTTGCTTCGTGTGTCATATTGCTTTGTTAATGAATGTAATGGACTGTGTCTTTAGAACATAGTGGATGTGCTGGAGAGCCAGAGTGGGCCAGGAGGATTACATGAAAACACTTTGCTCCTTGTGATGGGTGATCATGGGCAAACTCTCAATGGCGACCATGGTGGAGGGACTGCTGAAGAGGTTTAACACCTACCATTGAACTTCAGCCTCTACAACCAAATATACAGAAAACAACCTGAAAAGAACACAGAATCAAGAACATTATGTGCTAGAGTGCCAATTCCTTTGTATCTCATAGAAACATTTTTGCAGGTTGAGACATCACTTTTTGCCATGAGTTTTAAGAAGCCTCGATCTCCCTTGCCATTGGAATCTGGCACTTCATTTTGCGAAGCTAACCTGGTATCCCTCCATTACCTTCTTCATAAATATGATATCCCTTGTATTTGACAGTGCCTTTTACACGTGTAGTTGCACACACACGCTCTCTCTCTCCACATCTCAATTTTTTTTGCCAAGTATATTAATAACCATTTTCCTTACGCGTTTGAGTGTCTTGTATATTTTCCAGGACGGAAATAGGATGTGCATTAGCTCCATCCAACAGGTTAAATGATAGTCACATTATGTGATGATACAGAATTATGTTTCTTTTTTAAGAGAATGCACTAAGCCATGCTTTATATTTCAGCTTGATTTTGCAGTTACATTGTCAGCTCTTCTTGGCATTCCCTATCCATTTGGAAGGTGTTGTATAAGAATCTCATCAATACATGTCATTTTTCTCAAAGCCACTTTATTGATCATGAAACCACATTATACTTCCCTTTGCTTATTTCTATAAATTATAATGTGCTAAAAGCATTTATTTTCCTTTGATGCTTTATATTACTTAATCCATCCAATAAAAAAGGTTCCACATTTCCTCTTTTGTTTGTCCCAGAAAAATGTTCCTTTTTTCTTATGAGGAAGTGTGCGATCCACACGATTTCTCTCTCTGCACAGATCTTAGTCACACACTTTTGCCTTTATTAACAACAGTGCCCAGTCAATTATGGAACCTTATTGGATAGAGGGAGTACTTACATGTAAACCCTAGACTGATTCTCCACCCACGCGCATGTGCGTATGGTTTGTGTACATCTTACCCTCCATGTATCCCACAGAGCCCACCTTGTGGGATTACACAAGGTCTCTAGACCACTTGATTACTTGGCCAAGCCCAATGTATCAGAGCCTGGAACCCTGGAAAAACATAAATTCTGTTTGAGAGGATACCAAAGGGTACCTGTACTGTATCAAAGGTGACGTGGTAGTAGACTGGTAGGGATTTTGTCATATGAAGTCATAGACATCCCGCTGAGTGATTCTCGAGGCGCTTCAGTTTTTTGGTGGTTAGTGGGAATTAACAGGCTGCACAAGACTGACAGTTCGCTTCTAGTGTTGACAGTGGTGAGAAGCACGTTGGTGAAGAAATGTCTATTGAATGTTGGTGAAGAAGTGTCCACTGGTTCATGGCAGTGAGCATGGACAATGTTCAGTGTCATCGTTTCTATTCCGTGCTTTGTTTCTGCATTCCTGGATTTTTGTTTGTTGTTTCCCTAAATTAGGGGCTACCTTAGCTCAAAGTTGGAGAAAATTGTTCTGGGTCAGTGCCTCAGTGGGTGGCTAAGGTTTCCGGGGCTAGAATATTAGAGAATGGCTATGATGAGAATTTTGCTTGAAAATTGTGGTTGGAGGGGTCAGTGAACTTTAGTGTTTTACTGCTTGGTTTATTCTGACTATTAGTTGACCTCCAAACTGTGTATTGAAGAACATATCTGTTTACTTTTAACTATAATAGAAATGACATTGTAAGTTACTAGAACATTCTATGTATCACTATCACGTGAGTCACATTTCGATTACAACAAAATAGAAGCTTGTAAAATCCTTCAGTGTTCCACTTTGGAAAACAGTTGGATGTAGGTAGGATACGAGATAGTTAATTAAGGGCCAAACTGTCATGCTTGAGTTGGTTTTTGTGGTGGAGTTAGTCCTTGATGTGTCTATGTGCGTATACTATCCTTTTCTGATGCACCCGATATCCTTTCAATGAGATCTGGTGTGTTGCAGGAAAAAGATGTTTTTGTGCTTAATAATCTGGCTTGGTAAGGTCTAGAATGGAGCTGGCCAAGAGGGAAAGGGGCTACTTGGTGTGGGGATAGTCCGGAGAAAAGAGTCTGAGCAATTGCTAAATCTGGATGTCCGACTTGTCTATGGGTGGGCTTATGACCCGTCCTCCCACGTTGCAAAACTATTGGACATCTAGATGGAGTATGAAGTTTGAACACTGAAGGGCAAAATATCCACTCTTGTCTTTTGTTTCCAAGGGTGTGTAGGGAGCTTAATGATAAAAATCTTGTGCTGACTCGTTCTGAAGCATGAGTCTGAACTGGTAACTTCCTAAACCCAGCTGCACCTGTTGATTCACGAGTTAAGAATGAACTTGCACGACTCATTCATGTGGGCCACAATAAGGTGGTGTAGTAAAACTAAAAGTATTGGTAACAAGAAATATGATTTCACTCAGTGTCTTGGTCTAGCTCTAGTCTATGGATCGTTCCCTCCCAAAGTTATACAGTTTGTGATCTTGAAATTAGAGAGTGATGGATGTATTACTCCCTCTGTCTAGTAAATTTCTTCTTGTTTTGACTTGGCACAGTTTTTTAATGTATGATAAAAAGGTGTTTGACTTTCCAAAATTACCGCTATAACTAGATCAGCTTTTGGAACAGTTAAAACCAGATCTGCTCTACAATTGATTTTCTCCGGTCTGATTTTAGGCTGCACAACCCTGTATTAATTCTTTCCTTAACACCAGAGAACATTAGCAACGTGAGATATTGTCCCCACAGGAATGCCTGAAATTGATGAGACGATGATGGAGCAAGAGATGCGAAGCAGATCATCTTTCCAGCGTATACCAGAAGCAGATTACCTTTCCTTGGCAGCCTCCTTTTTCCATGAAGATGTGAGAAGATTTTCAAGAGATCGAGAGATATGACGCCTGTGGAGAAGCAGTGACGGTTGAGGAGTGATGGCGGCAGTGGAGGAGGAGCAGCTGCAATGGTTGCAGAGGAGGAAGTGGAGGAACGACGGTGGCGGTTGTAGAGTTGGGTTAGGATGTAGATAGTAGGTGAGTATTTAAGAAAGTAGTTGGTTACTTATGAAAGTAAGATTTTGGAAGCAAAATTACTGAATTAGCAAGTGATTCTTTTCAGAATAAAAAACAAATGCAACATTTTGCTGATTCTGAGATGAAATCTGCTTTCAGAATCAAAGCCCAATGGCTCCTTAGCGACCTTTCATGAAAATCCCATTTGTAGAATTTAGAATGGGGTAGGATAACTAGATTGGGTAATAAGATACTTGGGCTGAACCACATTAAAAGATTGAATCCAATTAATTAGTTAGTTTAACTCAAGAGCTTTTATACTGATTATTTTTACTCTTGGACTTTTGATGTGGGATGCACTCTTACACTCCCCCTCAAGTGGACAACCAGGCCATTTTGAATCTAACCGGTTGACCACTTGCAAATGGACTCACATCCCCTTGATTTTTTTTGAGCGCCAATACCTAAAGGATCACGAGCCGCTGGGTATGGACTTCCAGACGAGCAATCGTGTTAAACGGGCCACAGACCGTTGGGTACATACTCCATACAAACAACTGGGTTAAAGACTAACGGGCCGCCAGGAATGAACGTCTAGACAGACCCCTTGACAAACGAGGCTGCTTTTTTGAATGGGGTAGGAATAATTGGGTAATAAGACACTTGGGCTGAACCACGTAGTATAATTTGGCACCAGTTCATCTCTCCAGTCAAGAAGTCTACAATGTTACCCTTGTAAAAGACAAAAATATTATATACTGCTCCAAAATTCATAGAAAGTAAGAAGAGAAGTTTAATGGTCATTTTAATGTAGTCCATTATTTGCATGATTACCCAATTTAAAGGAAATTTGCTTTTCCGACTAAATGTATTTCCGCAATATTTTACTTGATAATGCATGCCAAAAAAGTGTCATACACACTTTGTATTCAATTATTCATTGGCTACATATGAATTGAGTTTCCCTACTTCAAGTAAAATTTGTTAATGTCCTTGTAATTTTTTTGGTCCATTTAGTGTTGTATGACGACATGCAAAGTTGCATCCATTTTCAGCATTGGACAAGTTAACGCTGAACTCTATGCCCTGGTAGCTGGCACTTGGGATTTAGAAAATTTTGGCAATGGTAATTCTCAAGAAAAACTGGAGAAGTGGATGCAGAATTATGTCAATGCACTTTGCATCAATGCATGGCAGGTAATATTTTGTCATTCTCTGTTAATGCATGGCAGGTAATAAGATTTTTTCAACTTGCATTGGTGGTAACATATGTTCTTCCATGTCTAAAGAATATTTGAAAAGTTATGATGGAGTAAAGCAACTTGGCTCTTTAAACTGTCTGTGCTTCTTGCAATTGTGAAGTAGCAATTTGTCAATGCAAGTTTTGACGCTCACCATGGGTGCATAAATCCGACCCCCCCTAGCCCGCAATGGGCGGGAGCGGTTGAGGCACTAGGGTAATGTTGTTGTTGTTATGGAATGAACAAACGATCAGAGAATATACACTACTAATATTGCTCTAAGAAGAACTCTAAAAAAGTTGGTACTCAGTAATCACTAATAAGTGTCTTTAGTATAAGTCTAAAAATCAGTGTGGGCATACACAAGTTCAAATAACAAATATGAACTACCAGCCTTTTTCCGTTTCTCCAGCTAATCGAACAATTAAACTGTGATGCATATATCTCAGTTTCTGGATCACAGAGAAAGAAGGCATAGTACACTTCTTATAAGCTGCAAACCTATAATTTTGTGATACCTTTACAAGAGAAAACACTCTATCAAAGATCTTTTAAAAATAACTCTTTCTATTGGATACTTTTTTTATTAAAAATATCTCTAAAAGCATTGGAGATATTCGTATTGTCAATTCGTATTGAGAATTAAAATATTTGTTAGACTTGATCTAAGTACATCTTGCATGTCACAGCTCTAGATGTCTCCTATGTATGACTGTCTGCCTATATATCCAGGCATTTGTTTCTAATCAAAATCATCTCTTTTATATGAAAAGCCTCCTTTTTTACAATGCCCCACAAGTAATACTACAGTAATGTTTTGACATAGCTTTGTGAAATGAAAGTCAGTGATTTGCATGGATTTTCTAAACGATGGAGAACTAGTGACACTTTGACTCTGTGTGCGTCCTCATAAATTTATGCCTTAGAGAAGTCTTTTCTTAGGTGCTTTCAGGTTCCCTTGGAATATGAAATGATAGGACAAAACATTACTCTCCATGTTTCTTTATTATATTGTGCACTTTTCTTTTTGGGACATGCCAAATTATTTCGTCCACTCCTCTTTTATTGGAAATTCTCTCCCTCGTATCAACTCTTCCATAAGATCTTCCATTAACTTTTCAATTTAACTAATATCTCTCCCCCCATTAAAAAACTATAGTCAAATTTATACTTCTCTTTAGGTTACTTATAATCTGTGTGCAAGTCATAGTGTGCAAACTATTAAGAACAAAAAGAGAATTTAATGTTAAATAAAGAATGGCATAGATTGCTAATGGATTTAATGTTAGAAATTTGAGCAAACAAGCATTTATACTGAAGTTATATATTCTCCACAATGTTTTGAAGCATCACACATCACTTGATTTTTGTTGTTGCTGTTGTTGTTGAAGACTTCTCTCTTATATGCATACATGAATTTACTGATGCAGGTTAAGAATTATATTGATGTGTATTCAGCATCATCACTAATTGGTTTTTCAGAAAAAGATTTGTCACATGTTGTGGGCCTTTATGATCTTGCACAAGACATGTGGTCACATACCAAAGATGCTTTTGCGCAACGTGAAAATGGGAATAGCTCTACATCGTTACCTACACTGAAGAAGCAAATCTATGCTTTTTCCAACCTTTTGAATAGTATTTCCACTCTAGCCCGATCAAAATGGACAGAGTTTAATTTAACAATGATGGGTGCTGGTTTTGTCATGATGTTGCTATCTCTTCTTTTCCACGCCATCATCATCAAGAAGTTGGACAGAAAATGTGGATTGCATTTTTCTTATTCTGGCAACTTTAGGATATCGTTGGAGGTTGCTTTTGCTTATATTACCATCTTGATCCGGGCATTTAGTTTTCTTTCAAACAGTTTCATTTGTAAGTTCACTATCCACCCAATACTTTCTAACTGTATGAGACATAGTTCTTATCATAAATTAGGGTTTCTTCTTCAAATTTTTTATTTAATGCATATATCTCGGCTTCTGGATCTTAGTGGAAGAAGGCAAAGTGGCTTGCTTTCTTTTAGCAACAACCGGAGTTCTTCAGTTACGTCGAGCAATAGCTGCAAAGAAGATGCAATCAGAAGTAAGTGCCTGCTGCAGTGCTGAATATTTTTTAAGTAATGGTTTATCGAAATCCACCAATTGGATACAATCAAACTATTCAAAGTCATATAAGGGAACAGAGAACTGGAGAAGAACACCCATTACCACATTAAGAACAGGGAGTGTAATTTAATAGTCCACCAACTCTCTTCATCATACAAGTGCTAAATATTAAAATTTTACAAAATTTTGTAAACCTGGGTTTACCCTAGTGGAACTCCACTCCCTTTTTGAAATAATAGCAATCATTACCTATCATACTGCTGGTGCAATTAATATCAATTGTGTCTTTGGATTTCAAAGCCGGAATCGCGGCTTCTCTTTGCAGTTAATGAAAAAAAGAAGGCCTGAAAACTTTAGCCTTACAGTTTTTACTTTATTTCCCTGAATATGCAGGCTCTGTTTTTTGTTATCCTGGTCCCATTCCTCAGATTCGGAATTGAACTAGGACAGTCAAAGCAGGCGGTCAATTCTTTATTTTTGAAAACTTTTCCTTCATGGACCCTAGGAGTTGACAAAGCTTCTAAGTTCTGGATTTATGGAGCTGATCTCTTTCCAATACTCGCTCTTATGCTTTTAGCATTTATAGTGTACCAAAGCAGCTCTCGGGGAACATCAAAGTATATCGTTGCAGGAACTATATGCAGCTATTGTCTTATAGCCTTAAATTGGACTATCGATCTGAACCCTTTTGATTTAAGTGTGACAATTGGCAGTTCTAAAGAAAATTGGATTCCCCGCACAGTATATCTTTTGGGAATTTTACAAATTCTATTTTTGGCTACTGCACGATGTTTGGGGAAACAAATAACCTCAGATTCTGAAAGATGCCAAACCAGTGCATTGTCAATGTTATTTGCTTGGAGTTCAATAATTATCATTCTGTCAGGAAAGCAAGGACCTTTGGTTGCTTTAGTAGCTGTTATTGAAGGTACATGCTCTAACTCTAAATTATACTTTCGAAATTCCTTTTTGGATGTTTTATTCAATATCTAGCATTCAGTTGGTGAAATAAAACGTAAATTTCTACTATATCAAACAAGAGATAGCACAGGGATATATAATCCCCTAAGGAGTTACAAGGGCTGGAATTTAGAGAGACAAATACATGCATGGAATAATCTACAATATTAAATATGAATAATATTTAACAGTTGGTTTCATAATTTACTGGCTGTTAATTTAATGTTTCATTGTAATTATGAGAGCCTTGGGGTTATGCACTGAAATATTTTTTTATATAGGCTGGTGCATTGTTAGGCTTACAAGATTAGAACAGGGAGCAGTAGGTTCAACATTATTTTCTCCAGTAACTCAGTACTGCCTGTTAGC
Organism: Cuscuta campestris; assembly: GCA_900332095.2. NCBI lineage: Eukaryota > Viridiplantae > Streptophyta > Magnoliopsida > Solanales > Convolvulaceae > Cuscuta > Cuscuta campestris. Next base: position 56,601 of record OOIL02003232.1, read on the forward strand.
CGTGTGCCTCTTCTTCTGCACTGGTCACTGGTAATGCATATCTTTTCTAACGCTGCCAATTCAATAAATTTCAGTCAGTGGTCTCGTCTTGGTTTTTTCGTTCGATGTTTGAGTCGTGGTGATACATGGTTTCTCTATTTATTAGCACTTCAAGCAAATTTAATTGTCTTTTCTCCCCATTAATCGGACACATGGTAGTTCAGTTTTCTTTGATGTGACACGCTGAATTCTTTTACTCCCTCCGTCCCACAATGGATGCCATTATTCCCAAAACAAAGAAAAAACCTGATGCTTTTTCAATTCATTTTATTCAAAATCTGACATAGAAATAAAATGTAAAACCTACATATTTAAAATCTTCGTCAAAAGTTCTACTACAAAACAAGAGGTGACAACAATATTTTATTTTATCATATAAGCAATAAAAACCACAAACAAACGAAAGTTATCGTGAATTTTGAATAGTGCAGAGTGGCATCCATTGTGGGACAGAGGGAGTATTCTCTTTATAAAGGAGGTAGTACAAGTACATCCCCTCCCAATTTGTTCCTTTATTGTGCCGCTTCATGTCATGCAGGTGTACATTTGATGGGCTTCGGTATCCTGCTGCATTTATTGGGTGAGAACAAATATTTCTTCTCATAGTTGTATTTAAAGTTGTTTCTTTGATCTGGTGTGATCTGATCCCAACAAGAATAACTAATAAGTAATAAGAATAAGTTGAAGTGAACAAGCTCTAACTAGTGATGTTTGGGTATTACTATCTTCTTCATCTTTGCAAGTAGATGGAGAAAGGAGCTTATATTATTTGAATGAAAATTAAGCTTTTCTTTCCATTGAAGGATACCTAAATACTAATGTGCCTAAAAGAGACATTACTTACTCAGCCATCTTACTTGTTCCAGATTTGACGAATTCAACCTTGTTCGTCAAGCTCTTCTTCTGACTATTGATACATTTGGCTTTTGTCACATTCTTCCAATCATTGGGCTCCCGTTTCTCGTGGCTTCCCCACCCCATTTGGAGAAAAGTTCTCAGAGGAAGCAATTATTTTACATGAGATTAATGCAAGTAAGTTTGATCTCTAAACATGAAAACCAACATTAAGTGGACTTTTGAGTGTTCTCCAAAAAAAACTGAGTTTTTTTTAAGGCATATGGGCAGCGTGTGTTATTTATTCCAGGTATATTTAATGTATGGACTTGCTATGGCTACAACCACAACACTCACTATCTTATCTGTTACAATACAGAGACGGCATTTGATGGTACACTGCATTTAGATTCTCTGCCTCTTCCCCCTCCCCTCTGTCCCAAAAAGATTATCATAATTTGACTTTTTTGGTCAAACTGTGCAAGACTTTGACTACAAATTAAATATAGTTTCAAATAATCAAATGTTATAAAAATTTGATGTATCAAAACTATATTTTGAAATGAACCCCATTTTACTAATTTACGTTATAACTAATATTTTTTCCCCAGTGTTTGTGGTCAAAGTGTAACATAGTTTGACAAAAAAAAGTCAAACTGCGATGATCTTTTTGGAACGGAGGGTGGTAGCATTATCAATTTATCATTGGCTAACGCACATGAACGGTTATTGTAGGTGTGGGGATTATTCGCTCCAAAATTTGTTTTTGACGCGGTCGGTCTTCTTCTGACCGACTTCTTAATATGCCTCGCGTCTCTCTACTATTTCTCTAACTGATGTTTTGCGTAGAATTCTACTCAAGTGACCCTTTGTCGTTTTTCATGTCATAATAAGCCCTCACGGAAACGATCGCTTTCCATTTCTAATGTAACATCATCTCTTATGTTGTTATTTTGGTATTTGTTAGGTAAAAGACTTCTATGAAGAAGAAACATGGCCTAGATTAACCTGCAAGTACACTTTTCTATGCCTTAGAGTATTTCATGATTATCACTTCCATTTTGCTTAGTATGAAATGATTTTGGCAAGTACACTTGTTTGGAGCTGCATAAGACTCATTTGCAACTCAAGTGCAACTTTTGTTATAACTATTCACAATTACATAAAAAGAAATTTTGTAATTTACGCCCTCTGTCCCATTTTTAAGTTTCTGTTTTGGTTTACATGTTTAACTGAACTTGTTTCAATTAAACTTATACGAAATTAGGTGGAATTAAGCTGTGATATGATTATATATATTTTGTCAAATGACTTAAAAATTAGTAAAGAAAGTGGATAAAATTTGACCTGTGAATACATCATATCAAAAAATGTTTTTGTGCAAAGAAAAATACTTTGTAGAGTTCTTGGACATGCTTTGGTCTTGCTTGTTGAGTCATCAAGTCTCTTTTATTAATGAGATGTAACACCCGCCTTCCGTGGACCCGGTTCACCCGCGACCCGACGGACCGGTAGGGTTACATGGGCGTCCAAGAACCGTCCGTAGAGGAAAATGCATTAATGTCCATTTATTTTGGAAACGGTTGTGATTAATTGGTGTAATAAATGCTAGGAGTTATACCCAAAACATGAGCGATATAAATGCAGAGTAAAAACGGAAGTGAATAAATAAGTCCAAAATAGGTGAAATGACATATGGTGGGTTCATGCCCAAATGATTAATTTATTAAATGTATTTAAATATTGAACTCGTCCGTGCGCCGCCCATCCTCCCACCATCACTGTCCTCCAGGGTTAGCACCAGTATCGTCATGTCTACCTGCGCGTAGCAAAGAAAACAACTACACGCTCAACAAAAGCTGAGGAGTGAATCTAACAAAAGAACATGAAGTGATAACCCATATGGTCATGCACATATTAATACTTGTACTTAACATACGGAAAAACACATATTTACTAACTGACTAATTTGTACTTGATGGAATATTATTACACATAACAAAATGATATACTACCACATTGAATATGGACATGATGGGGATCATACATGATGATGACAACCACATTAAATGTTGACGGGACATGAACATACAAGATGACGATATGACCTGATGCATGATACCCCTGACTTAGTCTCACTTGACAGGATCACCCCTGCACTCCGGTAATGAGCCGGGCTCGACAAAACGTCGCAAGTGAACTAGCAAAATTGGGTGGTAGCCGTAGCCTGACTACCATTTACGTACACAAAGCCCACCTGATGAAAACCCGTTGGATCCCAAAGGTTCCTGGACGGGCCCACTGTAGTAGGCGCACGAAAGCCTGACCTCCCTACAGCGGTATGCACATGATGATGAACCTAGGACATACGTCTAGGATGAACATGATGACATGAATGCATTGATTGAAGAAAGAAGTTAAATTTAATGCATACATATGGGTTTGATTACAATTTGTTCAACATGATGGCCTTAGGTTCAGAACTGGCTGATAATCGATTGTCTACTGTTGATAATCGATTATCATGCTGTGCAGCTTCTGTCCCCAAAGTCCTGCAGGCTGTGATAGTCGATTGTCACCCTATGGCAGTCGATTGTCGTGTTGGTTTGTTCGGGAAGTCCTAAGTTCAGAGAGCCCTGACAATCGATTATTGCCTATGTGATAATCGATTATCAGTGAAGCCAACTCAGACCCAAGAATCCGCGGGGCCTGATAGTCGATTATCACATATGTGATAATCGATTATCACGCTATGCTAAATCAACTGAGGCCAGCGTGGCCTGTTAGTCGATTGTACTATTCTGTAACTCGATTATCAAGGCACGCTGACTTCCATTAAATCTGTTTGTTTGTCATCAAAACGTTGGAAGTTTTAGAAACTAATGTTTATATTTCCATGCTAGATAATCTAATAACTTACAAGGTTTCAAAACATTTATATTAACGAGAACATAACTTGATAACATGGATACACGTAGGTTGGATGGTTAACCTACGAACATGCATAGTTTCTACGTAGGTTGCGTACGATATTCCTATGAATATAACAACATAGATTATGACTTGATGTTCTAAAATTAGAGGAGACAACTACTCACCTCTAAATGAAAAGAGGTTGATGAAACGGAAACAAAATGAATGAACGGCGCCAACAATCGGACGAACGATGGACAACGAACAGCCTCACGCGTAGACCTTTTTCCCTTCTTCTTCTTCACTTCCTCGCCGGAGACAACCACGCCTGGTTGCTTCTATGAGTGGGCTGAATGCAATGGAGGAAGAGGAAGTGAGTGTGAATATTTGGGGGTTACAAAGGTGGTGGAAAGTGAAGAGGGGAGAGGTCATTATATATTGATTGAGAAATATGGAGAATTGATGGGGAATAATGATGAATTAAAGTTGATGAGCAAATGGAAAATGAATGGGTGGTTGGTGTGGGTGGCGTGTGGAATGGGAGTTACTTCCCATAAATTCTACTCCGTTATGTAAAAAAAAGCTGACCTGAACGGTACGCGCTTTTCCCCCCAAACGGGTCCGAATTGAAAACCGTTTACGTTTTTGGAATCAGACAGTCAAAACAAATTTAATGACGTGTTCAAATAATTTTTCTAAGAACTTTTATTTTCCCCAACTCTGGACCGGAACAGTAATTAATTGTTTAAAACAATCAATTCTAATAGACCGGGTTGTAGGGCGTTACATGAGATATTCTTCTGTGGTCTTAACGTTCACACTCATTTTGTGAACCTTAGTATATAAATATCATCGATGAATTGAGTCTTTTAAAATAAATATTTTCATGTCCGTCCATGAAAAATGTTAGATTCAAAAATGTCCGTCCATGAAAATAAATATTTTCATGTCCGTCCATGAAAAATGTCCGTCCATAGAAGCACACCTCTTCATTAATAACACTAGCACAACACACTTTTATTAATATTTAATGTAATTCTTATTCAATTGATAATCAAAGTTTATTCAATTTGACTAAAAAATAAAAAATCAAACTAAATTAATATTTTGGGATAAAAATAGTATTTAACAATTTAAAAAGACTGATATATCCAAGTGTTATGCATGCATTGGGCATCCCTAATGCAAGGAGTTTTGGGATTCTTTTAGACTCTCCAAATCATTATTTTAATATTTCAGACTCCAAATCAGACTTTTAGAAAAATTACATCAATTCTCATCACCTTACGCACTTTGCCAAATAATATTATATTCTACAATCTTTTATTCTATAAACTTTTATTTTTATTTAATCAGTAATTTAATATATGATTGTATTATACATTGATTTTTTAACCAAATTTGTTCATAAATATAACTAATCATTCCAAAAGTCAAAATGAAATTAGAGAAAATTATATAAACTTAACACACATATAATTACATAAAATAAAATGAGTGTATTTCATTAAAATCATTTAAGTAAACATACATATAAATATATCGCATAAAGTAAAATTAAAAGCATAATCAATTAAAATTACATAAGTAGACGTAATTGAAATGTACAATGGCTACATTTTGGTTCATCTTTAAGAGAATGAAAGATATAAAAAATTAAATATAAAACTACATAAAATAAAAATTATATAAACTAAAATATAGAAGCATAATAAAAAAATTATATAAGTAGACATAATTGATTATTGTATTTTTTTCTAAATGGGGAGAATTGATTTTTTATTACAAAATAATTATAACTAAATTAAAAAAGAATTACGTAGTAATATTTATGACACATGTCTATGATTGAGTTGGGAGTCTTGAGAATGAGTCAGTACTTCTTTAAAAAATTTATTCCAAATAAAGTACTCCCTCCGTCCCAATTTATTTGCAACACTTCGAACGACGTGCAAAATATCATCTCTTTTAAAATCACTTTACTTTTAAATGGGTAGAGTAATAAAAAGTAAAAATTACACCATTCAAAAGTATATGAAAAGTTCTACAAAACAAGATGCGACAAGAATATTTTATTTTATCAAATGGTCAACCAAAACGAGTAAACAAACAAAAGTTATTGAGAGGCCAAAATAGTAACTGTGGCATTCTTTCTGGGACGGAGGGAGTAAAACATAGAGAAAGTTCTTAATACTAATGGTTCGTATCGGAAAAGAATCATGCATGTTCGAATTCTATAATCAATTAATCTTGCAAGCAAAAATTAATAGCTAGGCATGCAAATATACAACGACAACAACAATTAAGTTAAATCTCATTAAAGTAAGGCCTGGGGAGGTAGCGTGTACGCAAAGCTTATTAATTACTTGTACTCGAAAGTAGAGTAGGGATCAAAGACGATATCTAAAGAGAACCATGATGAGCGTCGAAAGTTGTATTATATTGAGTAATGAACTCTGATTTCACTATTCATAAAAATACAAATAGATTAAAAAATTATTTTATTTCATTTCATCATACTTCAAAGCCAAAAAATTGAAATAGTAAATCTTTAGCTTCATCATATAATACAACAAGGCATGCAAATGTATTTTCATATATTCTCATTTACTATAATAATTACTATACTATAAGAACATCTTAATTAATATCTATATGATCTCATTGCATGCGATTTTCTACGTAAACATAACTACGGAAGATTTCATTCTATGAAAAAGGAAACCTAAGCCTTTTGTCTTTCCCCATATATATTGTCCCCATCAATCATTCACAAATCACAATATTCATAAACATTATTGAACAAGTATTACTAAAGATCAACAATTATTATCACCTTGAGAAAATGCATCCACAGTTGGATCAACCAGATTTAAGAGTCCCGGGACCAAACTCAACGTATCATCCTCCTCCCCATGCCTTCAACAACAGATTTGTTTTCAGAACCAGTCTAACGATAGTATTTCTACTACTTGTAGCAGCATTGCTCGTGATCCTCGGCTTCGGTTGTCGACACCAACTCAAGCATAGAAGGGGAGATGATACATTGCCGCCACGGCGAGCCGGACCACCGCCTTCGTCTTCTTCTGCAGCTGCAGCTGTACCTACGCATGCAATCCCATAATTAATCACATATGCTTATACTTTATTATGTTTTATATTTTTATGAAGATGGAATATTGTATGGTCAATCCATCAATTAGTATGTCTCTAGTTCAATAAGAATATATATATATACACACACACACACACACACACACACACACACACTCCCTAAGTCTCGAGAATTTCTTCTCATTTGATTTTTTTAATCAAAGTTTGTACACTTTGACCTTGATATGAGAGAAAAATACAATGTGTTATAATAAAAATGTGATATCAATAGATTTTTTTTTAAATATATAGTTTTGAAATACCTGTAGTATGGAATTTTTATAAAATACTCAATATCTATGTGGATACCAATAGTCAACATTAATAGAGACTATAAAAAGTTGAATGAGAAAAAAATTCGAGACGAAGAGAGTAGTATAATATAATGGGTATGGATGTAATATACTTTCACTACAAGAATTTATGTCTTTCACCACACTTAAAATTGCTTTTCGCAACATATATAAGTGTGGCAAAAAGTGTTCGCCACACATGAGCTAAGTGTGGCAGCTAAAAGTGTGGGGAAAATTTTGCGACACATAAAATAAGTGTGGCAAAATGAATACGGTAAGCACACTTGTAAGTGTTGCTAATCTTGTCTTTTGTGACATTTATATGTGTTTCCAACGCACCGCACATGTAAATGCGGCAATTTTTATTTGCTTGAAATAAATAAATAAATATAATATGCACACAAACATGTGTTGCTAATCACAACTCTGTAACTAATTTTTAAACATCGTTTTTGACGGTATTTTTCAAATATTTTAAAGATTCGTAATACACACACATACATACATATAAATTAAAAATCAAGCCAATCAAAGTTTAAATTAAATTAACTTACTAATCTTGCATATAAAAAGCTATGCCATCATCAAATTATAAGTACCTCCATGGGTATGTAGTACGTATATCAAAAATCTAGAGTCAAAACAAATGAGTTCAAAATTAAAAAGGAATGCAATATATATTCAGTATTCTATGATATGTCCTCCAACCACTGTAGATCGTCACTTTGTATTCAAACTAGTGCAGAATCACTCATGCAAAAGCCTGACTTCAGTTTATAAATTAATCTACTTCTGCTCTCTTGTGCATAAGCCTGACTTCAGTTTATAAAAAAGTTTTACCATCTTTTCTTGTGTTATTATCTTTGTTCGACACCTGCAAAGTCCAAAAAACTTTGAATTAAATCTCTATCATATAAGAATTATGCAAAAAAAGTGATACCTAAGTATAAAAAGACATGCAAAACATGAAAGGCAGCAGCTAGATAAAACTCTATCCTATATTCTTATTCTGCATTATTGAAGACGAAAATTAGAGCTCAACATCTTACAGGTCATCTCTTTGTATATGTAGTATCATGATATCATCATCACCTTAGTCCCAGTTAATTGGGGTCAGGGACATGAAAGTTATAGTGCCACTTAGTTGTTTAAATAAGTTTAACACTGTAATTTATGCAAAAAAGTGTTTAACAGAACTGGACTAGTGCCTGTCATTGGACTAGTGTTTTCATAAATTGGACTAGTGTTTAAAAAGTTTAACACTATGAAATAATAGCCTTGGTCGTTGGACTAGTGTTTAAAAAGTGTTTTCTCTCCCTGGCATTGGACTAGTGCCTCGACCGAGGCTATTATTTCTACCGGGAGTCTCACGACCGAGGCTATTATTACCCTACGGCATGTATACCACAGCTACTCAGAAAAACATATTCTCCATCACATATAGTTACTCGAAGCAGAGCAAAAATTCTTGAAGGGAGGAAGCTGATTCAAGTAGGATGGGTAGAGGAACAAAAATTGCATGAACATGAAGACTCTTATGAAACATATATATGCACACACACACACAATATAATGCACTTACAAGTATAGATTTGTCTAGCTTTTCTCGTAGTACTGTGTTTAACAGATCTGGATCTGCCCTGTTCTTGCACAAACCAGTAGCCTGCAAATATTAAACACACACAGACACATATAAGATCTTCTAGAAGAATAAAAAGATAAACAAAAATTTCAAACTTTTAATTTAATTTCAATTTTTACCACTCCCTCTAAGAACAAAAGAACAAATTCTCTTTTTGCTGGAGATCGATACTTTTGTAGTTCATGAGGGTAATCTTTTTACCACTTTGTCCACCAACAATTCTATTTGAGCTCGAGATAACTGGACCTACAATTCATAAATTTCAATCATTTATTCATCAAGAAAAAGTTAAAATGAGTAATATTTTAAAGAGAAATTCATATCATTAGCTAGAAGAAATAAACTTACATGATTCATATTGTTTATTAATGGGCTTTTTTCTTTTTCTGACTTTTTTGGCTCCTTGCATGCATAAAAAATTGTTGGGGTAGTATTAGATCCAGTATATCCTACCATGCTCATTCTAATGATATGATTCTAATTGACAAAAAAACATACTCATTACATAGTCAATTATCACACGTACTATATGTGGTACAAAGCTACACCAATGTAATTTCATACCTTGTTCATTTCCTTGTGGGTTACATTATGCCTAACAGTTGTACATTTTTGTGGTTGCAAAACAGCTGTGTCACTGGCAGTAGTTATGGGTGTTCTTTGAGAAACCTTCTGTTGTTCACCCTTACCATTCTGAAAAAGAACTTTTGTAGTAGTCGATGACTACAACAAGTCCACATGATAAATACAGTATAAGTCAGTATCAATATTGTGTGTAATATTCCTAGAGTTATTAAAATAAATTCATCAAAAACCCTTACCCGCATATAGTCGCTACTTGCTTTTGGAATCCACCTTGCTCTTGATGATTTGTTATTTCAATGAATTTGTACCTCTTTCTGATTGGAAGCCTTAAGACACACAGTTACAAACAATAAAAATCAATTAAAAATACAAACCTGTCATTGAAACTCACAATAAATTATCTACGCTTGAAGTACTAATGATATGAAGGGAACCACCTGTTAGAGATGCATTGTACTTTCATACTTTGAACCATGATTACTGTGTATATCATGGTTTAAGCCTTCATAAGAACCACCTCTGGTACATGGTGAGTCATGAGATATATCAACGTGATGGGGTGTGTTCTGCCTTGTACCTTCACGATACTCACTCCTTGTTATCGATGCATCATGTCTCAGTACTTCAGTAGTGGGGCACCCTTTAAACGGTAAATCTTGTCTTGAATCTTCATGAGACTCACCATCATTCATGGGATTAGTATGGTCTGAACTGTGATCCCCAAATTTAGAAGTTAGAGAGGCTATTTGATCTTTCATCTTTTGATTTTCATCTTCCATCATTTGCAATTTCTTAAGGATTTTCGCCATTGCAGTTGGCTCAGCATCGCAACGAATCTTACGTAGGTCTTTTGCATTAACTCCACGGCCTAGACCTGTCACTTTTCCCTTTTCCGGTTGAGGACCCATTAATATTTTATGAGCAAATTTTTCCGCCTCTCTTGTTTCTTCTGAAAAGTTACAATCTCCAGTCTTTTTCTTAATAATAGTCATGGCTGTGTTCTAACTCAAAACAAAAAAAATACATTAATTACTAATTTTAACCTCATATCAAAGTAACACCCACATGATATATATATATATATATATATATATATATATATATATATATATATATATATATATATATATATATATATATATATATAATTACCACAAACTCTGTTGTGATGGGTTCATGAAAGGTTTTATCTTTCTTCTCACGTGTTTGTATGAACCGCTCGATTGGCCCTGGCTTCCATTTATGCTTCCTTTCCTAATTGGATATATAAAAAGCACATTCAACGGATAACATACATTAAATTTAAAAAATAATGAATAAAGTTGAAATAAAATAATGTATAAACTTACAAACTTATCGAATGAAATTGCAAAACTTTCAGATCCATTAGTGTGAGAATGTGTTAGTTTTTCTCTAGCATTCTTCCCATGTTGAGACTTTTTCTACATATAAAGATAAGAATATTAACACCTTTCTAGTTTACACACATATCAGTGTATCATTAATCATTATAACAAGCTTCATATAACCATTGATACTTTGTAAAGTTCAACGCTAACCTCAAAACCTGGTGAAAAAGACAATGTTACAAATCCAGCCCACATAGCGTCATCCACGTCTTTCGGACGTACAAGACCCTCATTGCCACCTGACTTGGAAATGGGCAAATTATACAGGTCCTCCTTGGTTGTACCTTTTTGAATATATTTTTGTCGTAAAGAATGCTTGTAACCTCTTAACCTCTCTCCAATAGTGCTTAAAATTTTGTCTTTAGCTGAATCGGTGGATGGCAACACAAATTTTTTCTACGTGTAATTATATAGATGAAAAGTTAAATTCATTTCAAAAAATATAAAGTGATTTGTATAAGAATAATGGACTCCTAAGACTAACAAAAAAAAATTGGCTGACCTTTATGTAGTCCAATATGCGATTTTTATATAATGTAGGCACAACACGCCAATCACTATAATTTATAGGACAGAATCGAGGACGCTTTGCAATGTTAGCTAGAAATCGGTTGAACAGACCTCCCGCTTTCTTAACAGGTTGTAAAAGCTTGTTCATTGGTACTAGAATTCTAGTTCCAACATCCAAGCCAATCACCACATTTACGGTAATTCGTCCCCTAAGCTTACTCACGTTTCCTTGAGCATCTGTAAGAGGACATCACATAGGTAGCACATACACAATACTGTTGCAAAGAGAAGGTTCAAAAGCATAAAAGTGATGGAAATTAACACATATTAATACCTATGGTCAACACTTCTTCATCGTCATTAAACCCTTCAGGTAAGGGTATAAGAGATGGATCCAAATCAAACACGACATCAGAGTCATCATCATCTCCATAATCATGATTGTAGTGATTATCCTCTTCACTATAAGTTTCATCTATATCATGCACAGTAAAGTCGTTTGGAGCTCCGCCTTCGTTTTCAAGCAAGTGTTGATACTCTTCAAAGGTACGCTTTGAACGAAACATTACTTGCTCAAATTAGATATGTGCGGCATAAACGGTTAGCTTCAAGGCACTACAAGCATAAAACTAAATCAAAAGTTCATATCATTAAAAACTAGATGACGATATGATCACTAAGCACATACTGAGAATTAAAATAATAATACAACAATATGCAAGATCGAAAAAATCATCTCTTAAATGTAAGAAAAAAAGTATAGGCTTAAAGTTTTGTTATTCAACATCTTTAAATGAGCCTAAGTTCTTGGCTTTGCATGAACAACATGCTCCCATCCTTTATCTCTCTCGTCTTCAACGTAAAACACTTGTTGGGCTTGTGAAGATAAGATATAAGGATCATCCTTTAAAGCCCCTCCGACATGTATCTTATGTGTGAAATTCAAGAGTGTGAATCCTCTTTTGTCCTTCTTAATCCCTTTTGAGTGCACATTCACCCAGTCACAACGAAAAAGTATGACTTTATACTCTGAATAATAATCTAACTCAATAATGTCATTGATTTTTCCAAAGTATGTTTTATCCCCAGCTTCAACTGCAACGCCAAAATTTTGAGTTTTGTTTTTCTGGTCTCTTTTTTGAGTGTGAAACCGGTACCCATTGATCACAAACCCGTTCATTCTCTTCACTACTCGATGAGGATCTGAAGCCACCGCCCTAAACACACTTGATTCTGAATCTTCAATACCTATGTTTGAGACCTAAGGTATATATATGAATAGCATTAGTTATATGGAAAAAGCCTACTTTAAATTATTGTCATTCGAAGACATAAGTTCATTAACAAATACCCTTTCTCTTATCCAAGTTGGAAAATCCTCAACCAACCATTTTTGCTTAATTGCATTTGTTGGCACTCGTGGATAAGATTCCAATTTTTCATTAAAAAACAACCTACAATATGTAAAAAGAGTTAAAAATTCATGTTATCGATCATTATCTTGATTCAAAAATAATAAGTACACTCACCTATGATACTCATCAATACCATCAAGATGCAGGAGTACATATCGATGAGCTTGTTGAAAATCTAATTCAGGAATTTCAACCATATCCACCATTCCTTTAGGCTCACTCGCAGTATCAAAAAGATAAGTGTCATTACCAACGAGACTACTAACATTGCGTCGTTGTCGATTAAAAACAGTTTCCAACCCTCCAAAATACCTTGAGCAAAAGGTTATACATTCATGCGCAATGTATCATTCTGCGATTGAACCCTCTGGTTGTGCCTTATTACGTACTAGGCCTTTAAGAAATGCAAGAAACCTATGATGACAATAAATAAATATTACTTTTGTAATTGATACTTACCTAAACATAAAAAAATAGTATTTATTCTTACCTCTCTATTGAACCATGATAGTGAAAAAATGTGGAGGAAATATTTTCTCCATTTTACACAATGTTGTTGCGATATTAGCTTTCATTTCATCTAATTTTTCAATAGACAATTCCTTTGAGCATAATTCCTTAAAACATGTTGATAATTCAGTCAAAACATCAACAACGTTGGTATCTTTAGCAGCCATTAAGGCAATATGGAGCAGGTCATGCATCAAAATGTGACAATCATGACTTTTCAAATTGAATAATTTGCGCTCTCTTAAATTCACACATCGAGATATATTACTTGCATATCCATCTGGGAATCTTACATGCTTCAAGACATTTAGAAAACGTGTCTTCTCTTCAGATGACAATGTATAAGGGGCATCAGGGATTTCATACTTGCCATTTGGTAACAAAATAGGATGAAGAGAGGGTTTAATATTTAAAACCTGTAGATCTTTACGTGTCTTCAAGTTATCTTTTGATTTCCCTTCTATATTCAAAAATGTACCCAAGAAGTTATCACATATGTTCTTCTCAATATGCATAACATCCAGACTGTGGCGAAGGAGATTATATTCCCAATAAGGCAAATCATAGAAAATACTTCGCTTCTTCCATATCTGTTGTTCATCATTTTCATTGATCTCCACATTTTGAAAATCACCCTTGCCATATGTAAATGTTGTACCTCGTAATTGCTCTAGCACATCACTACCACAACAACATTTAGGAGCATCTCCAAAGTCAACATTCCCATCAAATCCAACATCATCAAAACGGAATGCATGATTCTTAGGAAGCCACCTTTTATGACCCATGTAGCAAAATTTATGCCCATTTTCCAACCATATTGAATGTGTATATTTAGAGCAAGATGGGTAGGCAAAACGGCCCTTAGTACTCCAACCAGATAAATTTGCATATGCTGGAAAATCATTGATTGTAGAATGGAGAGCTGCACGTAACTTAAATTTGCTATTCGTGTGTGCATCGAACGCATCAACCCCATTCTATAATTGTAATAATTCTTTGATTAAGGGTTGAAGATAAACATCAATATCCATTCCAGGAGCCTTTTCTCCAGGTATAATCATAGATAAAATAAATGAGTGTTGTTTCATGCATAGCCAAGGAGGCAAGTTATATGGAATAAGCAACACTGGCTAAGTACTATGATTTGTACTCATGATTCGGAATGGATTAAACCCATCGGTAGCAAGTCCCAACCTAACATTACGTGGATCAGAAGCAAAATCAGGATTCAATCTATCAAAATTCTTCCATGCTTCTGCATCTGCTGGATGCCTTAGCTTTTCATCTTTGACCCTGTCTTTTTGGTGCCATATCATATCCTCGGCTATCTTCGAAGACTTGTACATTCTCAGTAACCTTGGTATAAGAGGAAAGTAACGCAATACCTTATGTGGTACTTTTTTATTTTCGTCTTTCCACCGTGAAGCACCACTTTTTTCACACTCATTTTGATTTTCCCTTCCATTCCAGTAAAGAATACAATCATTAACACAAGCATGGATCTTTTCGTAATGAAGCCCTAAATCCCTCATTAACTTCTTACATTCATTCCATGATGTTGGAAATGGTGTAATCTTTGGGAAGACAACCCCTAAAAGTTCAAGCAACATGTTGAATGATTTAATGGACCAACCATGCATGCATTTCAGATGGAACAAGTGTAACATGAAAGATAACCTTGAATAACTTGATCCCGGATATAACTCCTGATGGGCTTGCTCAAGTAGATTTTTGTACCCAGCCTCTTCAAAGTTCTCATCTTCATTCATAGCTTCGTAAGAGTTAAGTTCATCAATAAAGTCATCATTTACCATAAACTGCTCACCATCTATACCAAATGAAGGATCTAAATCAAGATGATTACCGGAGTCAAGGTGCTGCAATTTTTTATAAATCCCTTCATTGCATATCCCGAAAATATCACTGAACAATGCATTAGTGTCCACATTGCCATCAAAGTTTGTGTCATTGGTAGCGTTGGTGTGGCTTGGAGTATGTGGAATCAAAATTGGTTCCCTATGATGCACCCATTCTGTGTACTTAGGCCAAAATCCATTGAACATGAGGTGTTCAGTTACTTCATCTCTATTAAAATAGCAACTATGCCCAATTTTACAACGATTACAAGGGCAAAGAATCACATTACGGTTTGGAGCATTTGCAAAAGCAAAATCGAGGAATGCTTGAACTCCACCTATATATTGTGTCGATGTTCTATGCATATTAATCCAACTCTTATCCATTTCAAACAATGTTTTAACCTATAAAAAAGAAGAAACAATGTTTTAACCTAAAAAAGAATAAAAACTAATAAACCATATACATTTCTTTTATACTTAAATGATAAAAAAATAATAAAATACTTTGTTAAATAGGTGTATCCTGCAAAAAAACCAAGTGGCACAAACCTTATGTATACATGAACACATGTGAGAGAGTAATAAAGAGTGTTTGACATGACTTTATTACAAAGAATAAGTGTTAAAGAAAGTAAAGTACTTTTACCTAAAAAAAAGTAATCATCTCACTTTAAAATGGTAAAACTGCTTTTGGTGGTGGAAAGCTTAATGCTTATTTAAGAAAGCACAAGATTTGCAATTTTTTTTAAAAAAAATAAGAGAAACCACTTATGATAAATCAATTATGCCATAGGCTATTATAAATAGTTTATAAAACCTTTGAAACGCATTGATCAAACCACTTTGATTGTGCTAACCTTAGGCTTAGAACATTTTATATGATTTTGTAATACTTTATATGATATTCTTATATAATAATGATGAAACATTACGGTTGTGGACTTTCAAATATGAGGAAACGACATAGCATTTGGCGATTATCCTCCAAACAAAAACCTGTTTGGCTATTTGAATACTAGAACCACAAAGACGGCATGGCAATTTGGCTATTATCCTCCAAGAGACCAGGCACGAGATCACCAGGGTGTCCTACTTGCCTCCATCTACTGCTGCCCTAAGTAATCAGTTCTGGCACTGCACTTAGGCTAGGAAATCCGGCAAACATAACCTACATCACCCAAGCAAGCAGCCCCAACAAGCCGCAAGAACCAAAGTAACTAAGTGAGCCATCAAGTTGCCCAAACATTCCTCCCAAACCCCAACCGAAAGGGTCAAGTGGACCACGAACAAGGGCTGCCAACAATAGAAAGAACTACCACGATGCAGGTTAAACAGCCCCAATAGTAAGGGGTAGCTCACTTGTTGTCACGACATTAATGGGATGACAATTTCAAAAAGATTCGTTGGAAGCGATATACATTGAATTATAGCTTAGGGTTGAGCATAGATAGTGAGTTTTAGTATACTCAATTTAGAATATTTCCAATTCATTTGTGATATCCAAAAAAATATACATTAACCAAACCAAAGTCCCTACCAATGAGAAGTCATAGGCAAAAGGTTTGAAAAAACACAAAAGGGATTAATCCCAAATGATGAAACTAGAAATCATTCTGGCCATTACTTTTTTTTATCATTACCCGCTAGTCCCTTCGTTTGGCAATTGTGAAGTACATGGAGAAATTTTGTCAAACGGGGACTTTTAGGAAGTGCTTGGAGATATTTGGGAAGTGCATGGAGAAATTGGTCAAACACGGACTTTTAGGATATCAAACAAACACAAACCTATGGAATTTGGGATCTTAACAAAATCTAAGTCCGTGACAAAAACTGTGCATTATAGTTGTTTCGGGATGTACTAGTTGGATCCTCAGAATTCATGGAACCATCTTTTATCTAAAAGGGAAGCCCCTAACATTTCATTTATCTAAAAGGTGAAGCACCAACATTTCATTAGTCTAAGAGAGGAAGCACAACCGGCCTTCTTATAAATTTCAAATACATTATGTAAACATTCCCCCGTAAGTTGTATCAACTAGATAATGTATACTTGCAAGCCACACCATAATAGCTAAGAACAGAGCAAACAAATGCCTCTATTCCATATATGAATTAACTATCCTCATTCCAGAAAACAGAGCAAAGAATAAGAGATCAAGAAACAATGCCTATACATTTTATTGAGTATTTACATCAATTAGGAGTAAATATCTAGCAATTCAACAAGGTTGTACAGATTTTTAGGGTCTAAATTTTAAAAATTAGCGCAATAGATTTTTAGACAATTTAATTTCAAACAATCTAACTTCAAGACAATCTAATTGCAGGCCAAACGAATTGAATGCTAAGATGATACGCAAGATAGATTAGGTTTACATACCTGGCCGGTGGATTGTGAAATTGATGCTGAAGGACTGATGCCGATTGATGTAGGCCGGAGGAGATGTGCGCCAGAGAGATGAATGCTATGCGTGCGCCAGAGAAAGAACGCGAGGTGCGCCACAGAGATGAGCGATTCCAGGGCTAGAGAGTGTTAGACAAATGTGCAACTCTAGAGGGGGGGTGAATAGAGTTGTTTTCAAGAATGTGCGTTTTTCGCGTGTGTGAAATAATAAAATCGCAGGAATAAATAAAGAGAGTAAGAGAAACAAGAACACCGAGATTTATACTGGTTCACCACCTCGTGGCTAGTCCAGTCCTCTAAGAGACTCTCTCGAAAGTCCTACTAATCTTCAAGCTTCAACGGGTGCTTGAAAAACCGGTACAACTTGAGAACTTGAATCACACAAGCCTCACTTTCTTACAACAACAAGACTTGAGTCACACAAGTCTTAAGAACAACACTCAAAAGAGATTGACTTTACAACACAAGAATGAAAGCTCACGCAATTGAGCAAAGTAGTGTTGAAGAATTAAAGCTCTATGGATGACAACTTCTTTAGCACTCAAAGAGAATATTTCTAACTCTCAAAAATAATATTTTGATGAGGAAGATGAAGCAATGGATGAATATAGCTCAAAGAATATATTGGAGTGCAAGAGGTGTGTGTAGAAATGAAGGAGAATGAGGGATTAAATAGGCTGAGGAAAAATAAAGCCGTTGGAGCAAGCTAGAACATGCACCAGATAAAAATAATCGATTAAAGTGAAACTATTAATCGATTAAGGTACACAGAGGCAAAAATGCCTGAAATTTGGTAAGGAATTAATCGATTAAACTGAAGAAAATAATCGATTAGGTGAATCTGTGCTAACAAATCGATTAAATGAAGAAAATTAATCGATTATTGGGCGATCCTGGGAATCCAACTAGAAGTCTATTAATCGATTAAAAAGGAAGAGAAAATCGATTAATTTCAAAATACCGTGCAAACATAAAGGGCCCAAGCCTATTTGCGATTGAAGCCTTTGGTTTCATACGATTGTTTGAGACAACGGGAATCAATGCACGCTCATTGATAACCCTTATTCAATGAATTTGAATAGGGGAGAAAAAGAGTCCAAAAATTATTTTGTGTGTCAAACGATGTACACGAAAAATATTTAAAGTATATTTTTCTTACCAAAAAAAATTGTGTAATCTTAAAAAAATGTTTTTAAGAAATTTTGACACACTTATTTTGAAACTGACTCAGTAAAATATTTTAGGCAGAGGAAAAGTAATTTTTCAACTGACTCAAAAAAATAATAATTTTTATCCCTCAAAAATAATTTGTTTGTGCGGAAAAAAATTGTCATCCTTACAAAGATTCCTAGACTTAATTAAAAAATAAAAAAGTCTTCGGAGTCTTCACTTCTCTTCAAAAAAATCTGCGTAGGGGTGATCGTCGATTTTTATCACCGTAAACTTCTTGATACCCTTCTTTGCTTTTCTCGATACGAAAATAAATTTTCGATCAGCTTGAAATTAATCATCATGTTTGTCATTCATCAAAATAAAAAAATATTCCAGAAGAAATAGTAAAGGGGTTTGAACTCATGTCCAACAATTTCCTCCTTTTTGATAATGACAAACATAGTTGAGAAAGAGCAAAGTAAGAGTTCAAAAATTACTTCCTTTTAAGAATAATTTCCCCTGCAAGGTTAGAGAAGTGCATTAAAAATAATCGGAGTAATAAGCGGAAAAATGATTTTAAAAAATTTGTCAACTACAACTATCCTTCCTTCCCCCTTTTGACATTATCAACCGATAACCTTCCCCTTAAACAATGCCAGGATATTGAAGGAAAGAAAAAAAATTGGCAAGAGTTTTCTTTAAAAGAGAACTCTTAGTAAAAATGCCACAAAGGGACAATATGTTCTAAACAAGAACAATATTGCAAAACCAACAATGATATCAATACACAATCATAATTAATATCAACTAGCATCATTGAAAGGAACATCATCATCCACCAAAAGAGTCATAAAACAAGAACCGTAGCAAATAACAATGTATCATAGTAAGTCAAGATAGAAGGAATATAATCAAAGAGAGTTCGCCGGACGAGCTCCTCCGCTAAAGCTGTGACGCGGGCCACGGTAGGAGCGGGATTGCTCAAAACGAGTCATCCTCTCGTTGAGCTGGCAAATGTCATCTCGGATGCACGTGAGTGTATCGAAGATCCTCTTCACCCAAGAAGGTTCCGGTGCTTCTTCTCTTGGATGAGTCCTGCGTTGACGAGTGACGCGCTCCATGGCTCGACTTCCTCCGGCTCGAGATGGCTCAGCTTGAGTCTCGTTTTGGCTCTCTTCTTCTTTTGCGACTGTTAGGTCCAGATTTGGTGCAGCATCGCCCTCCTCTCGGTACACGATCCGAGAAAACTTGGCTTTAGTGATGAAACAAGTCTTCTTGACCGGCACCTGAGTGTCCCAAGTAAAGTCTATTTTGCAATGAGCAAGGATATGCATAATGGGGATGGCAAAACGGAGATGGGAAAAACGAGTGCCATCGCTAAGTGCAACAATAAAGAAGTGAACCCAATCAAATTTGACATCGTTCAACAGGACGTGAAACAAACGAATATCGTCCTTGTTGACAACGCCATGGTTCGAATCACGGGGCAACAAGACATAGGAGAAGATGTATTGTTGGACGCGTTGAATTAAAGTGAGATTAATCACACTCGGGTTGCTAGAATTTCTAAACTTGAGGTCACGATGATCTAACCTGAGTTGGCGCCAAATTGCCTCATCTTGGAATGTTTCGTCCAAGTTTTCGGTAATTTCACCTCGACGAAGGCCAAATAGAGAAGTCAACCCGGCACCGTCAATGAAAACGGTTTTGCCGTCAACATATGAAATGAGAGATGGCGAGTCTCCCTTAGTGGTACGAAGATTAGCATAAAATTGACGTATTAGATTTGGACAAAAGAATTCATACGTCAAATGGATGAAACGAAGCAAACCTTGCTGAGAGAAAAGAGACTTACTCGGGGCATAGGTCGCCGATTTGAAGAGGTCCTTTTTCACGATCTTAGGAGAGACGATCTCCTTCGTGAGGAAGATGTTGTGGAACCTCTCGACTGAAGCCCCAGTGTTGAAGGCGAGTCTGGTTTGTATGTGGATGTATTTGCTCCCTTCACGACGCCATGGCCTCTCACTCTCCTCTGCCGCCGATTCTTGATGCGATGAAGTGTTCTTGCACCTTGGCATCCTTCCTCTTTGAAATTGATGAAATTTGGTGAGAAAATGGAAGAAATTTGAGAAGTTTCTGATGAAGATTGAGAAAATTTGAGAAGGGAAGAAGTTAGGGTTTCTGATTTCGTAAAAGGAGAATGGCGAAGAAGACGAAGACTGACTATCATATAAGGGCAAAAATCGAATATTAATCGATTACAAGCAAGTATTTAATCGATTAAGGAACACAGCCGAGGCAAATCGATTAAATTAAGCTTATTAATCGATTAGAAGTGGAGCAGAACCAAACATTTGCATTTCAAGCTATTAATCGATTAAACAAAGGTGGTTAATCGATTAAGATGGACAGATGAGTCTAATCGATTAATTTAACCAAACCTCTAAGCCCGTCAATGGTGACGTTGGTGACACCAATGGACTCTTGGATGGCATCGGCTTTGGACCGCCACTCCGGTGTGAGACTTCGCAGGATTTTTCTCACAAGCTCCTTGTCCGTGTACGTCTTCTTGAGAGCATGGAGATCGTTGACGATTTTGGAGAATCGTTCAAACATCTCATCGATTTTCTCATTCTCCTTCATACGAAACAATTCATATTCATGGGTTAGAAAATCAATTTTAGCTTCTCGGACTTGATCCGTACCTTCGTAGGTGATTTCTAGTTTATCCCACATTTCCTTTGCGGTGGTGCAACAAGATATCTTCCGGTAGTCATCCGGGTTTACGGCACAATAGATGATATTGATGGCCTTGGCATTGTTTTCCACTTTCTTGATGTCTTGTGCATCATACTCGTTCTCGGTCTTAGGAACGTTGGTTTCCCCGACCTTCTTCATTGGCACGTCTTCACCATTCTTGATAATTCTCCAAAGGAGAAAATTGGTGGATTGGATGTAAATCCTCA